>RJWT010008548.1:0-26557 GCA_004365215.1 Cuniculus paca | reverse complement strand
GTACAAGGTCCTGAGTTCAGTCCCCAGTACCACCAAAAAAAAAAAAATTAGGGTTTTAATTAATTTGTCCTTAGGGACTAAAACATGCTGGCAAACCTTTTAGAGCTTTCAAGGATAACAAACAGCCAGCTCTGGCAGGGGAGTCATCTGCAGTAGAATGCAGGAAGGGGGACCTCAACCAGGACCAAGACAGTTGGCCAGGAAATAAGCACATACTATAGAGGATTCTAATGCAGGCATTTTGTGGCCTACACGGTGAGAAACTTTGGCTTTCACTTTCTATAAAGACTGTATTACCAAATGCAAACTAGACATCAGGAGCCAGCATAGACTCGCTCTTGATTGATTACTGAAGCCTCTGGTCAATTTCTGGCAAGTCGGTGGTAATTCTAATGGTGTAAATTAGGATAATGAGGAGACTGGAGATTTGCAAGGTCACCTATCACTTGGTCAGTATTAGAAAGGGGAAACCCGGTCTCATTAGCAGAGGGTAAGTTCAATTTGAGGCAGGCTGGCTCTCAACGGGTGTTAGCGCATCTGAATGGAAGCGGTGGTGCATGGGAACTGGAAACTCTGAGGACACTCATACAGTCACACAGTTCTCTGCGAAGCTTGGCTACCCAGGAGCAAGGGTGGAGATGAGCTCACATACGTGTATTAACTTCAGTAGGTTGTTAAACCGGTCTACTTCCTGGCTGAGAACGGTGGTCAGGGAATTCAGTCGTCCTTGAGGGTCCTTGACAAAAAGGCTCTCAGAAGCTCCCTCCATCATCAGTTTTTCTGAAACACACACGGCTGACTACTCAGGTCAGTCACCATTGATTTCCGTTCTCGTTACGTTGCTACTCGCGTGTGCTAATCTATCTAAAGCCATCTTCTCTCTTGACGCAAGGCAGAGACACGAGGCTGTACCTGTGATGACATTTCTATCATCTAGAACTCTTTGGTGGTTCACCTGTGTTTATACAGAAGGGATCACAGGAAAATCGAACTGAATTCGTGTGGAGCAGGGAAAAATGTGTGTGTGCATGCGTGCATGTGTGTGTGTGTATGAAATCAGTTTCATTTCTCGCCATGGCTGTTTTCATCTTCCATGCCAGTTTGAGCTGTGTGGCCTCTGGCTTTGGGCAGAGGTGGGAAGGTCTTTAATTGCTTAAGTAAGAGAGACTGGTTGAGCTCAGCTAGAAGGATGTGAACAGGAGGAGAAGCTGCTCGCCTTCCTTCTTGGTGAGCACAGGGGCTGAGAGGAAAGAGGGTGAAGTGGACAGTCAGTGTGACTTAGTGGTGTTTGCAAACCTGAGAGGAATTTGGGAATCTCCACAGTGGACGAGGAGGCCTGGTAAGAGGGCACAAGAAGGAGTGCCATGTTTTGGCTGAATGGGAGGCACGGCTCTGAAGACTTCGGTGGGAAATGGTAGCAGGGCAAGCTACGTGACAGACAAGGGATGTGCCAGAGACCAGAGGGTCCAGGGGCCCTGAGTGTTCTCTCTGGCATACTGGTGTGCAGGCTTTGCCTTTCCCTGCACACCTGCATTGCTTCTAGGAGAGGAGGGGCTGTTGGTGGAAGACTAGTAGATGAGGCTCAACCAAGTTACCAAGCATTTAAAGCAACTGGCTGAGCTATTAAGTAGGCCCATGGTTCAAACCAGGTGGAAAATTTAGTTCTTTCTCCTTGTAATCCACCAAAAGGAGACTCAAACAAAGAACCACATGAACTATACAACACAAAAGAGCTGCATTTTCCTGGAGTATCTGAGGAAAGTGTGAGTCAATAAGTGACTCCAAAATATGTGAGTCAAATCCCTTAACCATTCACAATGTGACTGTTGGAAGAAAATCAGCCAGCAGTGTGGATTTCTAATCTCTTGGGTCCACAGAGCTGGGGTACTGCCTGCCTGGTCTTCCCCACTACCATCCCTTCAGGGGCCATTCCAAACCTTCTTTTGTTGGACCAATTGCATCCCTGTCCCTGAGGCTCAGCAGATGGCCTGCTTATCATTTCATAGTGAAAGGACAGAAAAACCTCTGGAAGGGTTAAAATTAAATGTGGAAAGGCCTTCCCTGTTCACAGCAGTGTTGAGGCCTTGTTCTAACGATTAGTTGTCAGCTGTCTGGCAGAGCATCTTGATGCGCACGGACTCCCCGGGAGCTTGGAGGATGTCTCCCTAGGAAACGCCAATTTAGATGGTGCAGGTGTTTGCAGGCTTTGCGGGGTTGGCCAGCTCCGGCGGGGGTGGGGGGGTGGGGGGTGGGGCTGAAAACTCTATCCCTGGTCATGCACACAGTTAAGACACTGCTGCTTTTGTTTCAAGTGCTATCACTGCAGGGGGACTTTGGAGTGTCATTCGTGGAGCGGTCACTCTGCCTGGACCCTTCCCAGTTGGGACTCTGAAAGCTGTTGCTAGGCCTTCCCAGTGCTGGATTTTCAGGAGCTGGTGCTCTTCACTTTGGCGAGGTAAACTTCTTTATGTACTTTTGCTTTCTTCTGTGTCATGTGTGTGTGTTGCTCAACAGTTTATTAAACTCTGTTTTACTGTCTTTACCTTGGTGTTAGAGGTTCTTGTTCTTTGTGAATCTGTGCCTCTAAATTAAGCAGCCGTGACTGTAGTCTCTTTCAGGCGACTCATCCTCAGGGTTAAAAGGACAAGCTCATGATCTCTGTATCCATCCATCCATCCATCCATCCCTCTTCCACCCCTCTTCCATATTGTATTTACTGATTAGCATCTGCTTACTAAAAGAGTTGCCTTAATTTGCCTCAACAGCAAAAGAATTCTGTACCCAAGCAGATATTTTTTGAGGGCTGCTCCATGTAGACAGATAACTGACTTCTGAGGCCACCCGGTTTCTTTTTCTCTGGGGGCTTTAGAGCATAGGCAGCACTCAGACACTGGTTTTTCTCTGCCTCAATTTTCTTTTTCCTATTATGACATATCTGAGAACCATGAACAACAGTTCTAGAAATCTAAACCTATGACCAATCTAAGAAAAGTGTGAGGGTGAGTGTCTTGTGATCATTCCAGAAGATTCCTAACTTACTGGAAAACAAGACAAAAATGATTTAGCTATCTTGCCTGAAAGGCAAAAAAATAACAGAGGATCGTCTAGTAGAACTTTACACGATGATGGAAATGCTCCCCATCTGTGCTGTACGATAAGGTAGCACTTGAAATATGGCTAGTGCAACTGAAAAAAATTTAAATTTTAAATAGATTTAAACTTTAGTTTAGCCACATGTAGCAAGTGGCTACTGTCTTGGACAGCACGGTTCTACAGACTTTAGAATCAGGAAGCCAAGGGAAGCTCGGGGCAAAGTCTGGTTAAAGGTATGCTGGGTTACAAACCAGTTTGCGCCTAATGCTTCTGGCAATTGAGATGCTGCAGGTTTCTAGTCATAAATGGAGGACTTCATGTCAGAAGATGTCTATAAATAAAGCCTATATAATAAGCAGGTTTGAACATATGCTTACCACTCAATTCTCTGAATATACTGTATTAAAATTTCTATTCTATACAGATGCCAGGAATTATTTATTACCTGGAACTCTGGTCCGGATAGAAGCAACAAGTTCTTGGACAATTTCATCATTGCTTTTCCCTTCTCCACCAGAAGATGATCTTGGTTGAACCTCAAGTATGGTGTTAATTAAAGTGTTGGTCTCTTTGTACTGTAATGGTGGGGAGAGACAGAATGGTGAAAGCTCAAATTCTCAAAAAGTAATGCGCAGCAATACAGCTTACTTACAGAAGTAATGGAAGTTGTCAAAATCAAGGACATTTAATTTCACCATGGCAAGAACACTGAACATGAGATCTGTTCTCTTAACACATTTTTATGTATGCTGCCCATTACCGTCGACTACAGATATGATGTGGTACAACAGATCTCCAGAGCTGATTCACCTTGCTTGATGAATGCCTGGGAATTATGCCTGTGTGTAAGTCCCACGGTACACCCACTGATTAATAAGGAAGATAAAGTTGTTCCACCACTGCTAGTCATTTTATTGACTTTCTCTAGCTGGATCCTGTTTGCAGTTCCAGCTTGGGCTCTCTGAGGTTGGCAGAGTAGTTTAGCTCCTTCTTTATTAAAACAAAACAAAACAAAACACTGGCCTTTGTAGCAGATGGGCTGGATGGGCAGTGCCCGAGGCACCACTGACATAGACATCTGCGAATCTGGTAAGTGATGCTCAGAAAGCCTCTGTTTTGCCTGGCTTGGCTCTAACCTTGCTCTCAGAAGCGCCTTTTCCTGTCTGTCATTTTCCTTTGCGGGAAAGTGGAGGCTCTTCAGCAGGAGGGCTGGGCACAGGCTTCCTCCACGCCTGGGTCCACACAGTCCTCCAAGAACAGAACATCCCCAGCCAGCGGTGATCTCAACTCTACAGCCAGAGGCCGTAAGGAGTACGTCAGGCATGGGGACACCATCAGGAGGTGCTAGGTGATTCATAAAAACCACCGACTTGGTTTCATTGTCCAAAAAGAGCTTGATGCTTGGGACAGCAGCCTTGTCCTTCTGGTTTGTTACCTGGCTGTTCTTCCTAGGATATTAAAGGCCACTCTCAGAACAACTTGCTTCCTTCGCATCCAGCTTGTTCAGAGTCATGTTACAAAGGGACATTTTCTCAATACAGCAGGCATGCAGGAGCCAGGGGCTCAGATAGTTGCAGAGATGTTGCACTCTGGACCTCAGACCCCTTTCTTCCCTGCTGCTTTCTGGCCTTTGCTAGTTTCTGATAAGCATCTACATGAGTACAATTTGCTGGGTGGAGGAAGAAATAACTTACATCTTTCATGTTAAGACTATTGGTTGCACGAGGCAGAATTATCTAACCTAGTGTGTGTCTCAGGTGAAGGACAGCGGAACATGCTACTCCAAAATAAGGCATCTGACATAAGGATTCTCTTGAGCTAAAGGGAGGCTTTTTGGAAAATAGCAAGTGGAAGGACATTCTAACCTCCTTTCTGAAGACAAGAGGGTATCTGTGTGAAAGATGCCCTCCCTGTACCAGAAGAAAATGAGCATTCTTCGATGGGGACCCATAGCCTAGAGGATGCTGTACAAATAGACTGTGTCAAGATGCTTCTTTAGCCTCCACACATAATTCATTTACTTTTCCACAATCTCTTCTCTTGTTCAACCTAATACAAAAGCATTTGGTTTTGACCACTCCTTTGAATGACTCGCCATTACCTTCTTGATGTCGCACAAAGCTTACATTAAATCTGTAAAGTTTTATTCTGGTAATCAGTCTTATGTCAATTTAATCCTCAGACCCTCTTGGAACCTAAGACGGCAGAGCTGGGATTCTGCCTGCCCTACACAGGCGTGATGGCTCCTGCACTCTCCTGTGCAGGCTTGGCCGTTTTCTCTCTGCATGGGCCTCATTCCTTCCTATGAGGAGCTGCCTCCATGGGGTAGGGGCGGGGGTGAAGGTGTCCAGGACAAGGTCACCAATGAAGATACATGACATCTTAGTCAGTGACTCCAGAGGAAAGAGAGGGGGCCTTTTCTAACCCCAGCACCTGTGTATATACTGTTTCAGGAAAGAACTCCTGTTCCCTAACATGGTGTCATAAAAACATGAAAAAAGGAAAAGAGTAGCCAAACATTGACTTCTTGGTCTTTCTAGAGGTTTCACTGTTGATTTTCAGGAATTCCTTCATATTTGGGGAGATTTCACCCTCTAACTCTTATAGGGGCAAAATCTAAGTAGAAAAGAAAGATGATCTCCTTAGCCTCACGAGACCAAATCTAGTCCTCAATCTTTAGAAATTTCCAGAGTTCCAGGGACACACCTCATTCCACGGCTTCTGGTCAGCACAGATGCCTGTGCATGGGAGACGGTAAACAGGAAGGGCAGGCAGGGCCCAGGTCACAGGAGGCTCTTGGGTCCTGCTGAAGAGCTTGGATTGCTCTTAGGTGATGTTGCATAGGTTGTGCGTAGAGTTGTAGAATAATTCTGATCTCTTTTTGAATCTATTGCTGTGGCCTGGTATCGCAGCCATGCTCTCCAGTGAGCAGTGCTTTAACTTATCTGCTTTGGACATCTGTAATTGTACTATCACAGTCTAATCACATATACATCCAGGAGCCTCATTGTGACATGAGACAGATGTGCCATCAGGGAGGGAGAAGGAAGAAAGGAGAGAAAAGGCTGTATTACTGTCTGAATTTCTGTATTCTGGTTGACTCTGAGCAGGTCTATTATGGATTAAGCAGAGATGGAGAGGGTGGCTGGAGACAGGACTCTGGCAAAGATCCAGGCTAAATTGGAACCACTGCTGAAGGCAGGATAAAACAATTATTTGCTTACTTAAGGATACTGTTATAAATACAGAGCTAGTGAGCTGATGATTGAAGTTTTGAGTTTATGTAGACTAAATAAGTAATGTATTTTTGGTCCAGAGGTCACATACCTGGAAAACTAGGTTGGCATTTTCATGCATTCCAAAAATTTCTGGGTCATCTATTAAAGGCAGATTTTCAATGTAATCCTTAAACTCTTGTAGGCTGTCGGCGAAGGGTGCAAAATAGATGCCTGTTATTAAAAACACAGAACACAAATGTATGTCAAATGGACTGGCTTGGTGCTGCCACAGAGGGCTTTTCTCTGGCTCATTCAGATGGTGGCTGAAAAGAGATTATATTTCCTAAGCCTCCTTGCTTTCACTGCTGTGTCTTGTTTTGTTATCTTTTCTCAAGGTCTTGAACATTAGGTTAGTGTCCAAACCTTTCAGGATGCCTCCTCCTGAAAGTTTGAAGCCCTGAGAGACTGTGGATACTTTGCCTGAAGTTATGCCTCAATAAGAGCTCCAAATTTATTCTCGTTTGCTTGATAAACAACAACCCTCTTTAATTCCTCAAAGGGATACATTTGCAAAACATTGAAATTCGAAATTACTCAGTTTTCCCCAGTGATGACAGAATGTATGAGGTATGAAAGAAAAATATTATAGTAACAAACACACTGCCATTAATTCCCTCAAAATACTCCTCTTTGCTTCAGACACACTCATCCCATTATTCTTGCCACTTTCTGAAGCAGTTCTGGACGTCCTCTTTCGTGAGTATCTTTAGTTGTGACTGCTTTGATACCTGAATCAGTTCGAAATATTTACCTTTCATGGCTGTTTTGACTTGGAGAAGAGCCAAAAGTCTCGCAGTGCCAGATTTGGTGAATGAAGTAAGTGAAGACACAATGTAATGTTCTTATGAGCCTGCATTTCCAATGGATGGCACTTGGCAGCAGCATTCACCATATTTTTGATCATATCTCATAAAGACCCAAAAGGGGACTTTCAGAACTGATTCAGAAAGTGGCAAGAATAATGAGGTGTGTTCAAAGTGAGGGGGATTAATGGCAATGTGTCTTTTACTTTAATAAATTAAAAAAAATTAAACATTCACCATAGTTTTTGATCACCTCCTGTACAGTTGACACTAATCAGTCTCTTACAACTCAGTAGTAGGAACTTTATCAGCCCATTCTGTGCTAATCAGATCACTCAGGACCCTCTACCTAATTTCTGTTTGACTCATAATAATACTGCCATAATAATGCTCATAATACTGTCAATTAATGGATCTGTGTTTTTACTCAATTTGCCTCATTGAAAGTTTTCTTTAATTGCATTCAAAATATACTGGAATATAACCTTGAAATGCATTTAGACACGGTACAGCCAACTTCAATGCAGAAATAACACAGAGTGGCTCATGTATAATATGTATTTCTGTACTTTTACTATCAAACCAGCTCTGCAGGTGTGAGGCATGGGGGTGGACACCTGGCTGTGGAGATCGGACACAAATGGTAAAGCCGGATGGAAAACTGCAAGACACTCTCGAGGGCTGCTTGGGAGAAGTCTTTTCATAACATTGAAAGGTCATTCACCTGATTCAGAATATTTATAATTATCTTCTAATGTTTCAGGAGAAAAAAACCTTTTCAAGACTGTACGAAGGCATCTCTGATCCCAGGTGTCTGTAACTCTTCCGCCGTAGGTAATCTCACCTGAGAAGGAGTATGTATATGCATTTTAAAATATGTTATGTTTTTGTTTTTTAAAAACATGATCAGTATGTCCCAGTTCTAATAAGTTTATATGCAAGTAAAAATGGAAACAGCACATCAGCATTTCCTTCTACCAATGCCCCCAAAGAGAATAAAGTTAATTTTTAAAAAAGCAGAAAAGATCTAATATTTGTACTCAACCTTAATAGTTTTGCTTTTTCAAATAACAGAAACTAAAATCACTGTGTTCTATTTACATATTTCTTCCTTCTTCTTGTTCTTTTGCTTCAAAATACTGATTTTGAGTCTTATTTCATCATTAACAGCAGGATTCTAAAATGCACACACTTCGCGTGAAACAGTGCGTGTGTTAGGGTCAATGAGTAAAATGGGACCGAACATTCGTGGCAAGACAGTGGTAGTCAAACCCTATTATACATACCTTATAAATGATTGCCATCAAGCTAGGGAGGAGAGACAGATCCAAGGTGAAACAGAATTTGCCTCACAGAACTTGGGGAGAAATAAAACTTACTATCTCTTTTTCCACAGAGAAGCTACTTTCAGTGTGTTTCATTGTCATCCTTGGATTTTGATTAGGGAGGAACTGTACTGGAATGATATCTAATGCAGACATAATTCCTTAGAAAAAGCCCAGATTTATTGCTACAATTCACTGCTATAGTGCTCCCAGAAGGATTTTACCTGTGATACTGACAGCTGTCAGGGCCATTGTGAAGATGAAACAGGCAGATGTATGACATGCTTAAAATAGTACCTGAGTGTAGCAAGATGTATGCAAATTTCCCTATTCTGATTGTTGGGGAAAACATCTGCCCACATTTCTATGTGTAAATATTCTCATGGTGTGCTTTAGCACATGTTCCTAATTGCAAAGATGACACTGAAGGTCATCAGCAGCACCGTGAAACACTGGGGAGGGCACCATCTCGGTTTGGCCCCAGTGGGTACAACCCAGCTACTCTGTGGCCCTTGGCTGAATGCCCTGGCCTTGCGGGTATACTGACCAGTAATATAAATTAGCGCATCCCAGGGAATCTTTCCTTCTTGGCAGTAGAGGTTAAGATTGAGTAAAGCACATTCCCTGTCACTGTCATTAAATTCATAGCAAATATTCCAACCAAGAGGGCCAAACTTCTTTCTCTCCTACAATAGAAAATTAAAATAGTCTGACATAAAATTTGATAAAATTGCATGTAAAATCATGAAAAGTAAAAGTTTGCTATTAAAGTTGGGCACCGTCATACTTCAAAATCAGAATCATGAAATTCAACTTCAGCAAGGCTGTCACCACAGAGGAAGCACATCTTCCTCAAGTCCTGGCCCTTGCCTATATTTTCAAAAGAATATTTGCTATTATTGCAAATTCAGCAGATTCATCAAAAGATTGTTCTTTAGGGTAAAATATTTCCCCTTGGAAACAGGGAAAAATACACATAGAGTCTTTTGACACTATAATCACCCATCTGGTAGAGTGCAAGTTACCTATCTATTATTTTAAGGAGTTTGTTCATGGCATTTGGTCATGTCATACCATGCTGAATACACACTGACTTTTCCATGGTGAGATAAAAACAACACAACGCAAAACAAATTGGACAAAAATGGATACACATAATTATAATCTTTGTTTCATGACATCCCATAGTAAAATTCTTTTCTTATTTGTTATTTCCCTATCCCATTCTATCTTCTTAGTTCTAAACTGACGGCCATCCCACAGCACTGGTCCCAAGTTTCCTCCTCGTGATTTCAAAATTTCACTAAATCTTAAACTACCTCCTCATCTTAGCTGCTTTTTTGCATGAAACAAAACCTTATCCCTGAAGCTCCTAATTCCAGATCTCTCAGATTTCCTTTAGGACTTGACCTTTTTGTGTATCTACCCCTATCTTTCATCTTTAGTCTTCGTGTTTTCCTTTGCTGGTCCTTTTTCTGTAGACCGCACACAGTTGAGAACCAGTCAGCTTATCTAAGACGACACCACCATGTCTGAATCCAAGTACGGGGTCACAGGCTGGATGCCAGAGCAAGCAGTGAAGCTTGGACACAGAGAAGGGGGCTGGTGCTGGTGCTGCGTTGAAGCCCATCTTTCAGGCAAAACTGGGGCTCCAAACAGGTGGGAGGGACTGGCTTAGGGTGGCAAGGCTGCTTAAAGGAACGGGTCAGGGTGAAAATGGTGTAAGAAAAATAAGGAGGAATTGATGATTGACATGTATATATATAATCCCGAAGTTCTGATTGTAGGTGACTGAGAGAATGGTTTCAGAATAAGAACCTGGAAGGAAGCAGATTTTGGGAGGCAGAACTGAGATTGATTTTGTACTTGTTGTATTGAACCTTCACACTCGTCCAGGTGATGGTGCTCTGTGGGCAGAGCAGAGCGGAGCTGAAGCTGTGAGATGCAGAGGTGAAGCAAGTATGAAGATCAGAGGTTGAGGTAAACTATGAGGTGTGATTGAAAAATACAGTAAATGTTTAAATGAAAACAATTTACTACAGTAAAAGACACACTGCTGGTAATTCTCCTCAAAATACTCCCCCTCTCTTCAAACACAATTATCCCATCATTCTTGCTATTTTCTAAAGCACTTCTGTAAGTCCTTATTGTAATCCAAATATTGTAATCCCTTTTCCTGTCCTCCTCACAGTTCAAAAAATTTACACTTGTAATCTCATTGAAATGTTATTGGAATCCTGGTGAATTAATTTCAATCTACCACCTCTAGTGCAACCCACAGCAAGAATAAAGACACTAAGACATATTCACAGTTATGGGCAGCCAAGGCATCCTAAGTGCAATCCAGGTCAGGATTCACAGGACAAAGGCCTTGACCCAGGGTCTCATCCAGAATTTATTAACTCATGAAGAAGGGAGTGGCTCGAGGATGAGTGATGGTGAGAATGGCAGGAATTACATCAGTCTGTGAGCCAGGCTTAGCTAGGAGGCCAGAAAGCACTTCTGCAATATGCAGAGAGAAGGGTATGCAGAAAGATCAATCTGCATAACTCAATTGGGGCAGCATTTAAATGTTTAGGAGGTTGTTGATTCAGTTTCTGGTATGTAAACTTTTGTGCCCTGGAAAGTCATAGCCTCTCATCTTGAGGCTCAAACCCAGTTGATATTCCTAGAGCTATGTGGCTCTGCCATCTCACTGGGCTCAACCATTTATAGGGAGACAGGAAGTGAAGAAACAGAAAACTGCTGACTGACTTCAAAGATTATACATCAGTACCTCTGCTAGCCCTAATTACATTGCTTAGAGCCAATTGAAGGGAGAAGAAAATAGCTTAGCCAGCTCTGTACATATCAGTACATGGAGATAGGGCCTGTTTTAACTAATGTGAAGGTAATTGTTCTGAATTCAAGGAGAGCCATCCAAATGGTCTACAGTCCTTTCTTTGTAAATGTTTTTAGTTGTGTTGTGGTGGCTGTCTCGATGTCATCAATTGATTCTAAATGTTTTACTTTTCACGGTCTTTTTGACTTTGGGGGAAGATCCAGAAGTTGCATGGTGCCAGATCCAGTAAATTAGGTAGATGAAGACACATTGTCAAGTCTTTGTGAGCCTGCTTTTCCACTAGGTGGCACTTGGCGGCAACACTCACCATATTTTTTGATCGCACCTTTTAAAGACACTCAGGAAAGAAGACTTTCAGAATTGCTTCAGAAAATGACAAGAATGGTGGGATAAGTGTTTGAAGTGAGGGGGAATGCTTTGAGAGGGATGAAGGCAGTATGTCTTTTACTGTGATACATTTAAAACACTTCAAATGTTTGTTGGATATTTTTATTACCCCTTGTAACTTAGGTTCAGATACAGAATCAGGTCCTCAGAATTTCACAACGTCACTGGCAAGCTTTCATTTATTTCTTATTTATTTATAACACAATACACTTCCTTGTTGCTATTAAAAAGTAGAATTGACTATACCTGAACAATTGCGTGGAAGAAACAGATGCCAAATATTATTTGTCTCCATTTTTTTCCAAGTATATTTTCTTCAAAAAACGAAGGTGTCATTTCAGTAAATGCTCGCCTGATATTTGCACGTAAGCCTTTTGGAGGCTCATTGGTTACCTGGAGTGAGATAGAGCATATGCAACAGACAGGGTGATGACACAGATGGCAATTTTTCTGAATAACACGCATAGACCAAAGCCACTGAGAGGATGCAGATAGCTGAATCCCTCGGGTTTTCCTGGCATGTTGCATACCTGCTTTATATCTTTGTCATCTACTGTCCCAAGAGTGCAGGGCCAGGTGGGGTCCTGAGACCTACAGTAGTTGACCTGCCTCATGTTCACCTTAGGTACTTCCAACTGGTGTCCAGTTTTCTAACCATGGGCCAGCAATTACGCTAAGGCTATCTCCACTGGATTTTGTAGTCCTATCAAAATACACTTAGTTCCATGCCATGCGAGGGAAGGACCATGTCTTGTTCTTCATAGGCAGAGTTTTCTCAAATATTGGAAACTTCCTGTGTTGAAATCCAGCAGCCACATTGGCTGTAGGCCTTCTCAAATGCTGACATGTTCCCTTACTTTGGGAGGGATCTGTTACCACTCTGTATGCTTTAACATTTCCTGTAGAGAGGGTCAGAGCTGAAGAGTTGAATGACCAACAGGACTAGGCATGGTAGGATGGGCATTTCCCTGCTTGCTGTCAGTTGAAAGGACACTGACTTCTGCCCTTCCACGCTGGTCACACAGACCTTGAGTGTGCAGGGTCTGAGCTCCCTACAGCCTCTAGATGAACACTCCAAGATCAGTCATTCCACATTCCCACCCTATGCGTACATTACCTTGACAGAATTTTGCAGCACGGTAACGGGAAATGTACTGCTGGGCATGGAGCTTAGAAAAAGCCGAAATGTGTCCTTGATAGCATTATCTATTTAAAACAAAGACAAAACAACTAAAATAAATGTTTAGCTTGTAGTAGCATTTTAAAAAATAAATTATTATTGCATGGAAAGAAAAAATGCCGTAAACTCTGTCTAAAGACCTAGAGGATTTATTTCAAGTATGTTGTAAGTTATTTTAAGATGGGGTAGGAGGAGTTCTAAAAATTCACATCAGGAAGGTTTGACAACCTGGAAACTGGCACATTTGGATAAAGAAATAAAGGACATGCCGATTTTTAATATTTGATGAGATATTAAGGGACCTCCCTTTGCAATGGGGGACATTTTCAATTGAAAAAGAGAACAGTTACAACAAGTACATGCAGCTCTTGCATTTTTCCTAAGCTGTTCACTTCAAGGTAAATTGCATAATCCATTGAGAAGAAAGGGGCCCCCTTTGGCCGAGAAGCTACAAAGGGAACACGGAAGCAGGGATATCTGGAGACCCCACGGAGAGTAATGACAATTTAAGTCAGAGAACTTTAAAAAGAACAAAGTTCCTCTTCTGGTTCAAAAGGCCAAAGTAAAGTTGGAAAAAAAAATCATTGTTCCCACCACAGGAAGACGTAGGCATGATTTCTATGGCATTGGGTTTTAGGTACCTATTATATTGTTTCTCGAACCTGCCAGATATCTCCTTCACTAGGCCTTTGCACTTGCCGTTCCCTGTGCTTACAATGCCCCTAGAGTATTCCAGGGAATGAGAGGCCCTCATTTCCTGTCTTGGTCAAATATCCTCTTCTCAAAGAGGCCCATCAAGCCTGTACCATTTAAAATTGCTACCCTCCTTCCTCCCACTTTGGTCTTTCTGCTCCTCGTTACATTATTTTTCTCTTTATTTTTTCCAAAGCATAACCGCATTCTACTGTACTAGATAAGTCACACATTCACTAATTTATTCATTGTTGGTCTCCTCCCTCTAAGGCAGAGATTGGTGGTTGTTTTCATTCGCTGACACTCTAAGCTCTGAGTACAGTGCGAGGTATGTAGCAGGCTCTGAAGTGGTCACTGAATGAATGGCTGCAGATCAAAGCTGATTTTATGTTTATTGGCTGGATAATTTAAATCGATGAGCCGGATTAAACAGACAAAATTTAAAATTAATTCTAAGCCAGGAGTGGTGGCTCACGCCTGTAATCCCAGCACTCGGGAGGCTGAGACAGGTGGATTGTTGTGAGTTCGAGACCAGCCTGGGCTACAAAGTGAGCTGAAGGCCAGCCTGAACGGCATAGTGAGACCCTGTCTAAAAAACACCAGGGCCGGGGATCTAGCTCAGCGGCCTAAGTGCCTCCCTGGCAAGCACAAGGTCGTGAGTTCAAACCCCAGTGCCGCAAAAAAAAAAAAAAAAAAAATTAATTCTAGTGCAATTCTAGAGCATGGTAAAAGCAATCAGGTATAGAAGTAAACAGCAGCCAGTCTTATGGGCAAATGATTTCATTAACCAAAACAACAAAGGTAGAAAAAGTATCAGGGTTGGAGAAGCATTTTTTCCCCCCAAAAGTTCCACTTCTAATTGCAAAATCATCAAATTTTCTTTTTTGTCTTGTTTTGTTTTGCTTTTGGTGCCAGGGCCTTAACCTCGGGTCTTGAGCATGCTAAGCAAGCTCTCCCGGCCCTGGCACTGAGCAGCTTAACTTTCCACAGCCACCGTAGCAATTTAGCACTAAAGAGAATCTTAGAACTCATAGTATAGGGCTTTCGGCAAGGAAGTTCTGTGGTCATTTTATAGGTGGGGAAACTGAGGCCCAGAGAAAAGATGTGGCAAGCACAGTCATGAAGAAGTGGTTAAGTTTTACTGAGGTTCTAGAACTTCAAATCCAGAGAGGGTTTTTTTTTTTTTTTAATTGATTTTTGTTTACCTTTTTGGTTTGCTACCCAAATCTATTTTAATTTATATTGGTTCAAAAATATCAGAACTTAAATGGTTGGGTTATAAATGATTACAGCCAGGGCCAAAGGTGGATTTTAGTACCCACTTTGAGTTTAGCGAGCCGCAACCACTGAGACCCCACAAACGAGTTCAGCTGATGTCCTCAGCCTGCTCAGTCTCCTCAGAGAACTGACTGTTATGGCTTGTGTCTAGGTGTTCCCCACAGAGCCTCCTGTGCTCACAGGCGGGCCTTTTGGAAGGTGATCAGATTCTGGGTGCTTACAGCTATTAGGAGGTGGGGCCTGGTGGGAAGAGGTGGATCACGGGGGCGTGGCTTCCTAGGATTTTCTCCCTCCTGGCTCCTCCCTCATTCTCTCTGCTGCTTCTGGAGAGGAAGTTGTATTTCAGGGGTGAGGAAAGTAGTAAGAGAAAACATAATGGCTACAGTAAAGAACTACTGTAAGATGTGGATTCAACAAGAAAAGCTACATAAAATAGTATTATTATGGAAATACAATGCACTCAGCATACTTGGATCCGTGAAGGTTTTAATTAGTTCTTCCATTGCTAACATCCAAGAAACAGCAAGATGGCAGTTTTGCAAAAATACCCAGTTTCCTGATTTCATCGCGTCCTTGATCATTTTCTCAGCAATGGGTCCTTGTCCTTGCCCCAGGGAAATGGACTGCACTCTGAATTGAACAACGATAAAAGATTGTTTCATGCTATTTTAAAGCAATGCAGATATTTTGAAAAATGCAAACAAAGTATGAGAAACTCTTGCCTACAATACACATGCCTTTAATTCTAATTTGGATAGATGTGCGAATACTTTTCTTATTTTTAAAAACATTTTTACTGTAATTCACACATAGAAAAGTGCAAGAACCAAACATACAACTCTATGAATGGTCACAAATGAATATCTGTGGTTGAGAAGAAATCTTGCTGACATCCAGAGACATATCACACATGTCACTCTCTGACCCAGTCATTTTTCTTTTTCCTTCTTCCCAAAGGTGACTGCTGTCCTAGTTTCCAATAAACATTGCAGGTCAGTTTTGAAGAAAAAAAACTTCAAAAAATTAAGTCCTGGCATATGTACAGAAGAGGTGCACAAATACTTACTGAAGTCTCCCAAAGTGAATGAGCACAGGTTCCATTATTCAAGAAAAAAACCAGAACATGACTGCATTCTAACCATCAGTATCCATCTGATCCCCAAAGGCAAGAACAATGTAGAATTCTAACACTAGAGATTAATTTTGGCCATTTTTGAATTTTTCAGGAATGGAATCATATAGTGCATATCATTATCTATTATCTATCAATCAACATGTTTTCAGATTCATGTCATTGTAGTCAATTCACTTTCATTGCTGTATAATATTCCAAATGTGTCACATACTAGAATTTATTCATCCATTCTGTTCTTGATGGATATTATTTCTGGTTGCTGATTACTATACATAGTGTTTCCAAAAATAAAACCGTTTCCGTATGTCTTTTAGCCTATATGTGTGCTCCATTTTTTAATACATATATTCACAGAAGTGGAACTGCTTCTTGACAGAGTATGTATTTATTTAACTTTTGTGTAGTATCAAACTGTTTTCCAAAATGACGTTGCCATCCCACACATCCACCGGCACATAGGAGTTCCTGTTTCTGCATGTTCTGGATATCATGTGAGGTGGTGGAACTGTTAGGAGGCAGTAACTAGAGGGAGGTCCTTAGGTCATCGAAGGCGTGTCCTTGTGGTACCCTAATTTCTTCTTCCATTCTGCTTGCTGGCTTATGAGGTGAGTGGTTTGTTTTGTGTTTGCTCCTGCCATGATGTGCCACCTTTGCAAGAGATCCAAAGCAATGGGACCACACAGTCTTGGGTAGAAATCTCCAGAACTATGAGCCAAAATAAGTCCATTCTCTATACATAAGTTAATTTTCTCAGATATTTCATAGTGGTGATGGGAAGCCACACACACACATACACACTCAGACACACACCTATTGCATCTGCTTCTTTGGGGAAGCTTAAGTAAAACAAGATCATAAACTGAGTGAAGAGATGGTGTTCATCATTCTGTGTAATTCCCAGTCCAGGGACCAGGCCAGCATCAACACTGGAGACTAAGTGGGAAGATGAGATTAAAAATGGCGCGTAAAGAGTTCTGGGTTTTTTTGTACATTTGGGTATAGGGGGTCAGTTTCAGTTCCTTTATGGTTACATTGAAATCATGTGGTAAACAACACACAAGTACTATTTCACTTTATTATACTGTAATAATTAAGCAATCATTTTTAGTTTAAATAAAATGGCACCTGCTTTTATGATTTTTTTACCCCATTTTAACAACCTATAGCTGAATATTTATTTACTGTAGGATATCTGAATGCAAGGATTCAAGTTTCAAATGGGAAGAATGAAGGCAAATCTTAGGTGAGAAGCACACAGTAGGACCTTACCGTTCAGAATACCCGCTTTCCCTGGCGAACCTCTGAAACGTGCCCATGGGGTCCGAGCCCGTGCTCAGGATGAACACCAGCGGGGTGCTGAATGACATGTCTTGATACAGAGTAGCCATGTCCACAGGGGGGGTCTCTATAAACTGTTTGCCCAGATTTTCTATCACAAAGTCTGTAACAGCAAAAACCACCTGCAAGTTGAAAAGAAAAAAACATTAAAAAATAGGACGTTGTCTATCTCTTGGTTTCTTTTACATGAGAAATCCAAATGATAAAGAAAGAGCAAAACAAAAGATAGAGTCTCTTATACGAGAAACCCACATTGAAACAAATGGCAAAATAAAGATAGACAGTAGGAAGTAGGGAGACAGATCTTTCTCAAATGGGAAGGAATCAAGAGATGGAGGGAGGGGCAGAGAAGGGAGGGAAAGGGGATGAAAAAAGAAGGAAGATTCTTTGTGTACATGGACCAACTCCATGCAAGGAATGTAAACAACCTCCTGGAGACATGTACTAGTAAAAAAAAATGTATGTTGGATAAGGATCCTTCCTATTTGCCTCCTGTGACTCCTCAGAGCACAAGCCTTTTCATTATACTTATCTCTCTTGATGGGTATGTTTCTACCTGATAATCTACTGGATTTGACTATTAATATCTGCTGACAACCACGACCTTCACGACTTCATGGAGCAGGACGAACTACTAAGAAGAAAGTCCCTTGTTGCTCTATCTACTGTACTCCTCGCTTATGCACCGGGACATATTCCATGACCCCAGTGAATGCCTAAACCCACAGATATTACTAGACCCTACATATGCTCTGCTTTGTATATACGTACCTATGAGAAAGTTTAATTTATAAATTAGACATAGTAAGAGATTGACAGTAATAAAACAGAACATCACAGCAATATATGATAATGAAAGCTGTGAATATGGTTTTCTCAAAATATCTTATTGTGCTGTATTCCCATCTCCTTGTGATGATGTCAGATAACACAAAGCCCATGGGATGAGATGAAGGAAGGAAACTTTTCAAACTGGCCCAGGCCATGGTCTTGCACCAGACCCTTCTGTGACCAACTGAGCAGAAGTGTTCACGGGCTCACCCACTGACATGAGGCTGTATTGTGGTCCATCCTTACCTAGGACGTGAGGTACAATCTCTGAGATGTGAAGTACAACCTCACTTAAAAGTGGCACAATCCAAAGGAACAGCCATGCAACAGCCCCAAGAGGACTTGGGGCTTCGTTCTAGCTGTGTCACTGTGTGATCTTTATGGCATGAATTTCATTATTATTTTTATTTAAAAGGATTTTGATAATGTGAACTATTTAATTGCTTTTGACCTTGCTAAAAGGTGCTCCTAAAATTTACAATGAATGACAATTGACAAAGCACCAATAATTTGTTTCTTAGGGTTGCTATGTAAATACTAAAATAGGTGCACACCCCAGAAATGCATGCAAATTCAGACAGTGAATGAGTATTTCTCTTGCAACAGACAGACTGTCATTAACATTATATAAAGATCTAGGTTTGGAATGGTTTTATTGCAAACTTGGATACACATGCAATTTCTCATGTGTATGAAACAATTTTCTTTATGAAATATTTCAAATATGCAGAAAATAAACTTGCATAAAGCACATTCTCAGTTAGCACCAATCAACCAATGCACATCTAGTGATTCATGTATCAAGGAACACAGTAAAGTATACAGAATTCAGAAAAGAGATGTATCCATCAGTCAGTGCTGTGGAGTCAAGTATTTGCAGAATTACTGTGCACTTTCCTTTCTTTTCGTTTGGCCTAGGGCTCGTGTCTCTTCAGGGATGTGTAGGGTTAACAATTCCCCACAGGTAGAGGAAGAGGCAATACCATGAACGTGATTATTATACACAGCAGCCCGGCAATGTGTGACTTACCAGCATTGCTAAATGAGCCTCTCTACTTTCACACTAACTGGTTCAGAGTTCTCTGGAGTTTACAGCATTGCATTAAAGATCTTTACCATACCAAAAACAGCAGCTCCTATCTTACTCACTCAGAGGGTTCTTGGATTCTAGTTACTCTAGTCAATGTTAGCGAACAGGCTAGCTTCTCGATTTTCAGCCATCGCTCCCACAGTGGCCTGAGTATACAGCGACCCCTTGGTGATCAACAGTGTGTTGAGCTGGCTGGACTCTGGAAGGTTTCCTGGCTTCGTATTTCTTGTTGGTTGCTCAGCTCCAGCTTCTGTGCATTTTGTATCTAAAATACCCTAATTTTCAGAGTCTTGATCAGACCCGCTCTACCAAGAAAGCACTGCCTTCTTGTAGAGGGCTCAACTCTGCAGCTATTCCCCATGTGTGCTCCTGCACCACACTTCTGTAGGTTCCTACATGCTATGTGCTCTGCTGCTTGGCCCTCAAGGGCTCCACCGTATCACGTGCCAGAACCGATCATCTCCTGCGACTCTCGGAACTCTGCTGCCTTTATCCTCATGAAGACCCATATGGTAATAATGGCCAGAATTTGCTTTCGATTTCTCATATTCTTTGAGCTGTAGTCAGGTATTTCTTAAAGATCATCTTCTGCAAATCCCATTTATGTTGTAGGATCAGAGAATGTGCAGTTTCCTTTCTCCTTATTACCAAGTGATTTGCTTAGAGGTGTCTTTTCATTTTTGTCACCATCTTACCCAGTAGTTGCTATTCCTTTTTCACTGAAGACTTTCTGCCTGGCTCTTAAATTCCTCTCCATTATATGTTTCTGCCATTGAACAAAGTGTTAATGATTTATCAACCTGTTCCATGCCTTCTGCCACCATCGAGATGATACAACCCAGATCCAGGGTCCATGCAGGCATTTGTCATCCTAACCTAAGAGTATTTTGACCTCTAAATGCACGGTATAGTATTTAATCTCCTCTATAGTCTGCCATATGGATGGCCAGTCGGGGGATGTATCATTACTTAGAACTGGTCAACATTAGAAATTTTAAACTCAAGTTGATCACAACCTCTCTCATTCTTCCACCTGTTCTACACCTCTAATCCAACTTGATCTGCACCCAAAGAAAACTCTAGTACCTCCTTAAACTCACCAGTTGGATTCTCAGGTAATATTATTCCTTTATTATCATTAAAATAGGGGATTATATCTGCACGTATAAAAACTGCAGTGCCTTATTCCTTCTCTTGAAGACTTTTGCTGTATTGAAACTCACTGGTTTCCATGGTGTTTCTTTCTCCTACTGTTTTTCCTGCCCCTGTGACTATTCCTTTTTTTTTTTTTAATAAAAGTAGATGATTTGAAGTTGGGGGAAAGGGGAAGAGAGGACAGACAGGTACTCTGGACGAGCAGGGAGTATTCACAAGTGAAATACTCCACTGTTCCTTCTTATAAACTCTTCATCCTTCCTCTGTGGCCTTTAAAAGCTGCTGTTCATCAGTTTCATCCTTTACCCGCCTGACCTCTTTTTCTTGAACATTATTCTTCTACAGTTCCAACAGCTCCAACGGCTTTACTTTCCAACTTAATGCCGATGATTCCCAAATCTCTATTTCTAACTCATATTTATCTCTAGAGTTCCCTACCACATGTTAGCTGGTTTCCAGACTGCTACCCACCCCGAGAGCAGGCCGGCTCTGTAGGCCCAGTGTCATCCTTCTCTGACACTTTTCTCCTTTCATATTTGCTTAGTTGTTGGTGCAGTCACACCCGCCACCACCCAAGCAGAGACTGGGAGCCACACCAGGTGCCTCATCGCATCCCCCTTCATCCTGCTAATCTACTACTTTTGCCTTAATCCAGGCTGCCACAATTTCTTACATAGACTGCTTCACTAGCTTTCAAACAGGTCTGGTGTCTATGATCTTTTACCCTACAAATACCTTCTTCTCATTGCTGCTATGATTAATTCCCCGCCAAAGCCCTCTAACAGACTTCTATACCATTTACGAAGATGGCGTAAATTCCGTTAACGGTGCACACAGCAGGGAAAGGATGATCAGGTCCCTAGATGGCTGTCCAGGGTTTTTCTTATTCTTTGCATAAAACATTATGGTCTAGTAATAGAGTAAATGTCTGTGTTTTTTTTTAGAGCCGTCTCCCAAAGGCCATTGTTAAGTCTCAAATAAATTATGAATCATAAGTGGCTGGTGAGCTTAGTAGAAATAATTATAACACAGTTCTCTTAATTAAAAAAAATCCTACCTTTTCTTCTTTACAACATTTAACAAGAATTAACTTTTGGAAAGAACTCAATTCTGAGATCCGAGAATCCTGGTGTGTAGCCTCCTTTTCGTGTGTGGTGGCATGCTCTTCACGTTTCAAATGACGGTAGCCCGCCCACACTGGTGGGTTAATAGAGGTCTCAAAAGAGCCTGGAAACACAATTTTAAACGATTCTTTAATTTGAATATTTTGACTTTGAAATTAAATATATTTTGGTCATTTAAAAAAGAACTCCACATTAACTATTGGTTTTAAGCACAAATGCAAACATGTTAATCCTCCCCCGCAACCTAATTAAGAAGCAAAGAATTTAAAATGAGATCAGGCTGAGGCAAGATTGCAAGTTCAAGTCCACCCGAGCAACTTAGCCAGACCTTGTCTCAAAATAAAAAGGGCTGGGGATATAAATTTGTGCTTTCTCAGAGCTCCCTGGGGCTCAATCTCCAAGTACTGGAAAAACAAAAAGGGGGTTCAAGAACCTGTTTACAACTCCCCTACAGCAGGCACTTTTGTCATATTACCTAAGCGTATAGAAATGGGGTGTAATAGTATGTATTCTGTAAGTCTTTGAAAAACTGGAAAGGATTCTTCCAAGTCACAACATGCAAACCACATGGCTGTAGACAACCAGGGAGCTTCGGGCTTAGGAGGGCGTTCCTAGGAGAGGGCAAGAAAAAAAAATAATAACTCACAAAGACAGGCACAAAATACAAAATTTCATCTTGTCTAAGAGAAAAGAACCAAGCTCTAACAGCATGTTAAAAACAACAATTTTGCTAGAATAAGTAATAAAAGGTAGTGAAATAGGATGCTGAATGCAGTATTCTGTACAAAAGTGCAGCTTATGGTGGAAACTTTCCAGGGCGACAGTTGCAAGGTTAGGTTCAAATCTGTCAAGTTTACTTCCAGGGTCTTTTCCAACATCCCACACCAGTCTTCCCCCACTCCATAAATATTCTTATAGAATATATATATATATATATATATATATACATATATATATACTCTCAGCATCAGTCCCAAGACAAGTTATGTATCACTCCAGCTGCTGTGAGATCTCATTATTGCAGCTATTCCTGGAAGTCTAAGAAGACTACCATGCCAACTGGCAGTATTCCATGAAACACCTACATGTGAATTAACAGTTTTAAAAGAGGCAGAGAAACAGCTGTGATTAGACTAAAACTAGTTCTTTGAAAATTTCCTGAATATATGTCTGAAGTTCTGTGCAACATTTTAAAATAGACTTATTGGACACGAATCACATACCATGCAACTCATCTCTATAAAGTACAGAATCCAGTGATTGTAGGATATTAACAGATATGAGTAACAATTACTGCAGTCAATTTTAGATGTTTTCAATTTTTATTTTTATTAATACGTGTTTGTAATATATCATGATTATGAGTTCCTCCTAGGGAGTTGATACATGTACACAATACATCTCTATTAGCTTTTCATCCCATTCCCTCTCCCTTTCTCTTCCTCCACCTCTTGGCCTCCTTCCCATTTGCAAAAGATCTATCTCCTTACTTCCCATCATCTTTTTTTATTTTTCTCTTTAATTACACTTTGGGTTTCTCATGTAAGACAAACCATGTGATATTTAAGCTTATGTGTCTGCTTTATTTCACTTAACACTATAATCTTAAGGTGCATCCATTTTTCTACAAATAACTCAAAGAAACTATATACAGGCATACTTTAGAACTATTTCAGGTTCAATTCTAGATGACTGCAATTAAGTGAATGTTGCAATAAATGTCACATTAATTTTTTTCTTTCTTAGTGCATAAAAATATTTACACTATAGTCTGTTATGTAACAGTATTATGTCTAAAATACTATTACATATAATAGTATTGTATCTAAAGTTAATATATATATCTTAATTCAAAATACTTTGTTGTTTAAAAATGCTACCAATCATCAAAGCCTTCACTGAGTTGTAATCTCTTGGCTAGGGGGAAGGTCTTGCCTCAGTGTTGACAGCTGATGGTGGATCAAGGTGGAGCTGCTAAAGGTAGAGGTGTGTGGGGAATCACTCAGACTGTTTCAAAGCTCAGGGGCATTTAAGGACACCTGGGGACGTGACCCTGCTTGTCTAGTGCAGGTGCACAGTGGGATGCAGTTATGTAACCGCGACTTAGCACAGGTAAACACGCATGTGCTGGTTATGATACTATGTAAGAATGTAAATATGAGATAATAACATATATAAGACTTATACAAGAAGGATGCAGTCTGCTCTTGTGCTGTCTTCTGCTCCATGCTGCTTACTGTTGTTGCTGATGTTTGCACACTTGTGTTCTTTAACCTTGGGACCTCACTCTTGAAAATCTCCCTTGGGCCCCCCAAGTGGGCTGACAGGGTGGCTGTGGCAGTTTCTTGAAGTCTGATATATCTATTGACTCTTCCTTTCATGAAAGACTTTCCTGTAACATGTGATGCTGTTTGATAACATTTTACCCACAGTAAAACTTCCTTTCTTTTTCTGCTTTTTGAGACAGAGCTTGCTATGCAGTCCAGGCTGGTGTAACACTTACTATGTAGCTCAGGGTGGCCTCAAACTTCTCAGCCTCCCAAGTGTTGGGATTAGAGATGTGTGCCACCAAACTTCTTTTCAAAACTGAACTTCTCTAAACCTTGCCTCTGCTTTATCAGCTAATATTTTATAGCCTTTGTTGTCATTTCCACAATTTATATAGCCTCTTCACAGGGCATGGACTCCCTCCGAGGAAGCCACTTTCTTTATTCATCTGTAAGAAGCAATGCCTCAGCTGTTAAAGTTCTGTCACAAGGTTAATTGAGTTATCTTCAGGATCAATCTTGATTTCTAGTTCTCTGGATATTTTCACCACACCTAGGCCTGCTTCCTCTGCTGAAGTCTTGAACCTCTCAAAGTCATCCATAGGGATTAAAATAAGCTCCTTTCAACATCTTGTTGATGTTGATATTTTTGACTTGTCTTGAATCGTGAATGTTCTTAATGGTATCTATGATGTTGGCTTCTTTCCAGAAGGTTTTCAATTTCCTTTGCCCACATCTACCAGAGGAATCTCTATCTATGCCAGCTAGATCCTTATAAAATATATTTCTTCAATAATAAGACTCGAAAGTCATAATTACTCCTTGATCCACAGGCTGCAGAGTGGATTTTGTTAGCAAACATGAAAACAATACTAATTTCACAGGATTTCTCTGTCAAAGCTCTTGAGTGACGAGGCACATTGTCAATAAGCAACAATATCTTGAAAGAAATCTTTATTTTTTTTTCCTGAGCAGTAGCCCTATGGTGGGCTTAGAATATTCAGTAAACCATGGTGCAAATATCCCTAGCTTTCTAGTCCTAAGCAATTACTAAATAAGAATCAGACCACTGTGGATCAAACTCATGACCTCATGCTTGCTAGGCAGGCGTTTATGCCACTGAACTAAATCCCCAGCCCTGGAAAAAGTTTTATACATGGAAATTGGTTTCATAAATTATTCCAGAAAATCTAATTTAGCCTGTAACATAGTAAAAAAACCATGTAGCATTTATGATAAAAATGGACATTATTACTGTTAAAATACACAACTAAATAATGTAGCAAGATAAAATATCCCCAAATGCATTTCTAAACAAAGCAAACTCATTCAACAATTATTTGCATTTCCTCATGGCCTAGCAAAAGAAGTTTAATTAAAGAAACTTCTGAGAAGTTTCTGAAAATAATTTCTGGATAATTTTAAGTTTTGGGTTTGATGGCATCTAAAATATATTCTAAACTTCTATTCAAGCTACGCTGCTCACGGGAAGCAGCAGCTGGTCCTGGCGTGGACATCAGCCCTGGATGCTTAGAAGAGGTTCACGCCACTGTGCATTAGTGTGAGTCTGCATTTACATGAGAACACCGTGAAAAGAGCTGTTAACAAGGCTCTCTCATCTGGAATGCAGAGATAGGATTAGAAATTTACTCAAGAAGAACAGTGAGAAGAATGAGTTGATATGCATAAAACACATAATCAGCCCTCTGTTCATGTGAACTGTGTGACGATAACAGACATCAAGAAAGGACTGCCCACGTTTATAGCAGCATGATTCATAATAGCTAACTCTTTTTTTTTTAATTTTAAAGAGAATAAAAAAACCCAATAAAAACAATACAGAATTTCCGAACAAGATGATAGGAAATTAACAATGGTTATTATATTGCATATTATACACTAGCTAAATCTTGGAAGTGGCCTATATAACCATCAACAGATGAATGGATAAAGGAAATGTGGTGTTTACACACAGTGGAGTACTACTCTGTCATAAAGAAGGATAAACTTGTCTTCTGTAGGAAAATTGGTAGACCTTCAAGACCATAATGTTAAGTAAAATAAACCAGACACCAAAACTTAAATATTGCATGGTTTCTGTTATATGAGGAAAACCAAAGCATAAATAATTGAAGAGCAAAATAAAAGATAAATAATAGGCAATAGGGAGGTAGATCTTTTGTAAATGAGAAGGGGACCAAGAGATGGAGGGAGGGGAGAGGAAGGGGAGGAGAAGGGAATGAAAAAAGAATTAAGATGTGTTATGTACATGTACCAGCTGCCCACAAGGAATGCCAGCATTATGCACTGCACACATATACTAATAAAAAATAAAAATTGAAAAAAAGACAGGGTTAATAGGAATGCCCGTATGCACGATGGGTGGGAGTTGGGGAGGACAGAGCAGCTAGTGGAGAGGCATTGCCTGGGCTTGTATGGGGAGCAGAACATGCTGAGAAGTCAAATAAAAACACCCAATCCAAACTCCCAGTGTTCCTCTGGGGCTCCAATTCCAGCAAACAGGTGCAGACGTCAGGTCTGCAGGGGCCAAACCAAGAGTTTCGAGTGGAGCTGAGCTGGCACTGCTAGGAAGAGCTGGGGACCCACCTCTGTGGGATACTAAGCTTGTGGCACATGGGCAGGTCAGACCATTTCCGGGGCTGGAACTATTAGACAAAGGGATGAACATGAAGAAGAGCACTGGAGAACAGCTGGTATTTCAGCATCACAGGAGATGG
>RJWT010008547.1:0-26168 GCA_004365215.1 Cuniculus paca | reverse complement strand
GCTAAATGTGGGGGCAAAGGAGAAAGTCACTGAGGTCTTGCAGGTTTTGAGTCTGGACAAGGGAGTAGGTGGGAAATGGGCTTGTGACAGAGCATACATTCAGCCTGGATATTCCAAGCCTGAGGTCCTGGTGGGAGGTCCAAGTGGGGATAATGGGTGGGGTTTGTAGGGCCGCAGAAGGCCGGACTAGTGGTATAGGTTAATGGTCATTGGCGTATAGAGAATATTTCAAACCAGGGGGTGAAGAGATGGCTTGAGCAAGACAGCAGGACAGCAGCCAGAGGTGGAAAGAGTGAATATGCTCATGGAAATGGGTGGTGGGATAAGGGCAGGCCATAGACAGTGAGCCTGGGCTCTGGTTATCCGTTGTCTGTGTAACCAAGCTTAGGTGGCAAAGCATTTTTTGCACTTGTACGTTTTTGGAAGAAATCATAACCTGGGCCCTTGAGGTGTCAGCCATACTGTGAGTGCCCATAGTCATTCCTAGCCTGCTTTCGGGAGCTGGAGGAACCTTGCTGAGGTTGACAAGTCACAAGTCCTTTGGTGCCACTTTGCTGACCTTCCTCCCACCAGATCCTGTTGGAACAGGACCTCTCTTGGGTGCTCTCCTCTGAGTTTTGGCCATTGAAGAAGAGCCTTGGAAGGAAGTGGGCTTTAAGGGAAGGTCAGGCTGGTGGAGAGAGATCGAACCTGGTGTCTGACTTGGTCCTAACTCTTGGTAAGAACTGTGTTGGAAGGACTGACACCTCGTTAAGCTCTGAGAATTTCAGTGTATAGCCTGGCCTTGCCCTCTCCCCTTTGTACTCTCTGGATTGAGTCTTCCTGAATGGATATACCCTGCTGGGTATGGGTAAATGATTCTGGACTGTAGACAGATTAATCATTAAATTATATTTACTGGCTGGGCATGGTGACACACACCTATAATCCCACTATTCGGGAGGCTGAGGCAGGAAGATCACTGCAGTTTTGAGGCCAGCCTGGGCTACAAAGTGAGTTCAAATTCAGCCAGAACTGCATAATCTCAATCAACACTACTATTAGTGATAATTGCTTTCTTTTCCTTGATTTTCAGTTTTCTTTCTCTTTACGGCAAGTGATGCTGGTTTGCATCTACAGCTGTAGCACTTTCGAGTGCATATTCCAGCTCTCCGTTTCATGAGATTACTTGTCTCCTCACCAACTTGGCTTATCCTGACTGTGGTAGTAACAATATAAACTATTCTTTTGAAATACATGCATTCGAGTAACTTTACAATTCTGCTCAGCTATGGAAAAACATATGAAGGTGATACCAAAAGTGGCCAAGTTTGGAAAATAATGGATTATAGAGAATTTTAAAGGAATAACCGTCATTAGGGAGATCTACCACCCTGCATTTCTGACTTTCCACACTGACTAATCTTTCTCACACTGTCAGTGTGAGAACTCAGATCAGTTGGTCAGACTGGCCCTGTGTGAAACTAACTGATCATCTTCATCAGTTGGGTTTAGCCCAAGAGACTCTCTCTCTCTCTGTGTGTGTGTGTGTGTGTGTGTGTGTGTGTGTGTGTGTGTGTGCTCTGCAAAGTCTCCAGAGGATCAGGTCATGGGAGGGAGTCAGAGCTCTTTGCTAAGTCCCTCTATCCAGTCTGGCTGAACTCGCTCGTCTGACAGATGGAAAAACTAAAGAAAGAGGGTGATTACCTGTTCACGGTTGCTTGGAGAACAGAGTACTAGAATTGTGACTGGACACCTTTCCTGACTCAGTTAATTTTTTGCCTCTTGGATTTCAGCTGGGATCTTTACACTCCTCTGTCTTTCCTCTCGCAGCATGTTTGCTTCAGGTGTCACTGTAATAGGGTTAAAGTGATTGATGATTAGATGCATTCATTAAAAGTCAAGACACTGTCCGAAGAACTATGTAGTATTAATCACCAGTATTCACACCAACCTTCTGAGGTAGGCACTATTGTTATCCCCTGTGACCCAAACAGAAGCCGAAGCACCAAGAGGGTGAGCCATTTGCCCAAGGTGATACAACTGTTAAGTGGCAGAGGTAAAATTTAGGGCCTGGGCTGTCTGGCCACAGATCTATGGGCTTCCTCACCATGTGACTCTGCCTCTTTGAGATGATGTCCTTCCACCACCCCTGCCTATTGGACAGCAGATCCTGGAGAGCACTGTCCACTTTTGTTGTGTGTTGTATTGGGAAGGATTCAGGCCAGGTATCACAAGATCTGGGTTTGAGTTCTGGCTCTAGCCTGAAAGTCACTTAAATGCTTTAAGTGGAGGCATTTGCTTAAAATTTCTGGGCCTCATTTTAGTTGTGGGTAAAATGGGAAACTAACAATCATAATCAACCATAATACTGTATTATGCTTTTTTCTTTGCAAGGTTGTTGTAAGGTTCACATGAAAGTCTACATATAAGGGCTTTGTGAATGGTAAAAGACATTCCAGTTAGCTTTTGCATCACTGTAGTATAATAGGATGCTTGTTAAAGGCATGGTAACAAAGTATAATGTCCACTGACTAATTTAAGGCCCTGGTGAAAAGTCTACATGGTGCTGATAACATAAACTGTAAGTGCCCAAGAATATTTATTGCATGGACAAATAGTTGTGAATTGGAACTGCTGATGGAAAGCATGCCAACTTGGTCACAAAAAGTGATCATAGCACTGTTATTAGGTCCACTTTGCAGATGAGAAAACCGAGGCCTAGAGGGCCCAAGAGACTTGCACCATATTGCTCCCGTATTCTATCTCAACTGTGTCCTTAGGAGCTCCTAACTCTAGGTGAAGTCATGAGTACTTTGAACTAAACTTTCTTTTCCTTCTTTGGCATTCTGAATGGTGAAGATTACATGATTCTCTTCTCTTCTCTTCTCTTCTCTTCTCTTCTCTTCTCTTCTCTTCTCTTCTCTTCTCTTCCCTTCTCTTTTTGAAATAAATGGATTCACATGATGTATTTTATTGAATGCATCAAATGCTCAATGCCAGGCCCCTGGGAATCCTTAGACACTCAGCTAGTGTTAGTAGTAAAGGAGATTTAAATGAACCAATGGCTACTACACAGAAGATGCTGACTTGTATTTCTCCATCTCTGCTGAGTGGCTGGAAAGAGCTGGTAAGGGGGCTGGGGTTATAGCTCAGTAGTAGAGCAATTTGCCCAGCATGCAAGAAAGTTGGACTCTATCCCCAGTACTGCAAGAAGAAGAAAAAAAAATTTGCTAAGAGGGCTGTGACATCTTCCTCTGGTTTCCAGCCTTTCTGATTTGTTCTGCAGATGGAAGGATGCTGTTCAAAACCCATTGCAGCCTTCGTGATTCCAGCTCATCCTCCAGTGTGAACGTCCCTTTCAGCTAATCCTTTAATATCTTTGTGCTTTAGCCTAAGGGCCACCTAATAAAGAAATTAGCATTCACTCAGTCTCTTTCCTGGTTCCCTCCAGCAAGGAGATGCTTGGTTTTAACAAAGTGTCTTTCAGACACCCAGAGCTGGAAAGCCCCAGCTTCCGTTTCTGGGAGCCGTGACCGAAGTCCTGCCCTTCCCCCTGCCTCTAACCCCAGCCCGTTATCTTCGGGAATTAGAAAACTATCAAAACAGATTCCATCTGTTGCTGAAGTTGTGGAAGAATACTTGTGTGATATATTTATGGGGTCACTGAAAGACCCTCTAATTTTCTGGGAAATGACAAGGCGTCTGTGGCTGTGTTGTGTAAAATTTCCTCTTTTATACCCAAGTTACACACCATAGACTATTTACTCGGAGTCTGAGGGTATATTTACCATTCAGGCAACTTCACAAGCTGTCAAAGAAATCTTCTCAGAGTAGGATGTGTTGGGTGTCTCGTTTTTCTAAAAATGACACCTGGCTCTCTCTCTCTCTCTTTCTCTCTCTCTCTCTTTCTCTAAAATAAATCTTTTTAGGTGCTCTGTTCCCAGTGCAAATAGCTCAGAAAGGACACTGGTAAGAAGTCAAAGTTTAAGTCAGGGCAGACGCAGTGCATGGACACAAGACTCAGTTTAGCAACTTTGCTAAGAAAGCAAGCTGCCTGTCTATCTCTTGGATTTCCTCTGCGGGGGCCACCGAAGCAGATCATGGGGGACAGTGACACACAGATCTGCCGAGGAAGGATCTCACGAGTGTGAACACTCAGTGTGTCACTCTGAGTGAACAACAGACAGCCACACGGTATAGAGAAGTGGTCTCCAAAGTCAATAGCTGAAGGAATGCTTTGGGGAGAGATTGGAGAACGTGTTTTTCCAAATTTAGAACCCACTCACATTTCGTGGGTTCTGACATTAATAATGAACTTGAACATAAAGTTCTGGCAAAATACAATTTCCTGATTCAAAGTAAAAATGTTGCCTAAGGGAGCTTGCGAGGGTGTCTTGGAAATCCACGGTTCCTTACAAAACAGCATACTTGAGGATTCCAGTGTGAATGAACCAGGACCAGACTGATTCCATTTCCCGTGATATCCATGTGGCTTTTAGAATTAAACAGCAGTAGGATGACAGCGGGAATGTGGAGCGGAGGAAAGGACCCTCGAGAAGTGCATCTGAGGTTTTGCTGACCTGAAGACTTTTGAAAATTAGCATGAATTCTTCTGTCAGGACCTGATGGCGGTGAATCGTGCAGCCTAAGTTTTCATTTTGGTCAATAACTAAGAAGAGTCATTCTCTGATCACGTTTCTTCTATGACTCCTTTGCAGCATTTTGGTTGCTGTAGCTTAAAGTCCCCAGTCCTCTGCATGGTCCCCCAGTCTTCTATGGCCTTAGCTCGCCAAATTTGTCTCTTGTTGCTTCTTGTTCTGGGTTCTCTCTATGGAACACTTTTGTCCCCTCTAGTGCAATATACTGTCTTTGTTGTTAGTTCTATATGTGATATCTACTTCCTGCTTTTCTTCTTTATCCAGGAACCCTTCCCAGAGCCTCTTCTAGCAGCCCCAGGGTAGCTTAGGGAGTTTTTGCTCTGTCGCCTCCATGGTCTGACCCCCTCTGTGGTCTGAGCCCGTGTAGGTGCCATGACTTTGCCTTTGTGGGAGAGATCATCATCTTCATGTCATAGGGTCCACTTACCTCTGTGCTGAGTAGAAACACATTATATCCACCAGAGTATAGGGACAGCTGATTGTCCTGGGAGTAGAGAATAAGGACAAGATTACACTCCAGGAAGTTGTGCCCAGAGGAAGGTCCTGTGGCTTTTGGGAAGTGGATGATAACTGGAGGGAAACAAGCAAGATGGTGGGAGGCTTTGGAGTGTAGGATACAAACCTTTACCTTAACTCTTCAGATTTACAGTAAGGTTGCCAACTCCACAAAAGTCACTACTGGACTTGTATTTCTTAGGAAAAAATGGTAAAGGGGCCTAGAGATGTGTCCCCACCAGGTCAAAGCCTAGGATGATATCTATGGACATGGGAATGGAGATAGAATCAGAAGGAAGAAAGGAGGAATTACTGTGAATTGTGGGGATGGGGTTTGGATTCATATGACATTAGGGATTTGAGTTATGCATCACACTCGTTTATCTCTGTTGGGGTGTTAGTCCACTGAGGAATGGTTAAGGAAGATCTTATTCATCTCTGGACTCTCAGGACCTAACACAGTACCCAGTTTATAGTGCATGTAGCCTAGTCAATACTTGCTGGATAGATGGAAGGACAGATGGGTGGATGAATGGGTAAATGAATGGAAGGATAGGTGGATAGATACAAAGTTGGATAGGTAGATGAATGGATGGAAGCATTATTGGATGAAAGTACAAATGAATGGAAAATACATGTCTAGATAGAAGAATAGATGGATGGAGAGATGGATGGAAAGGTAGATAGATGGAAGGATGCATGGATAGAAGGGTGGATGGATGTTTGGAAGAATAGATAAATGGAGGGGAGGAGGGGTATTCTAAAGATGAAAGGTTGACCATGATTTTCCCTTTGCCTCAGTTGCTTTTCCTCCTCCCACTCCATTCATCTGGTTGACTCGTAGTTGTCCTTGGTAGCACAGCATCCGAGGCTGAGGGAGTAAACTAAGCAGAAGCCTGGACACCAGAAAGAGCAAGGCCCAGCTGGGAAAGGGCAGGAAGGTGTGTGTGGTTGGAAAGCACACATGGAGGGAGGGTGCAGAAGTAGGCAGTGCAGCTGGAGAATTTTAGTGAGGGGTCAGACCACAAAAGGACTCTGTGCACCAGGACTTTGTTTTGAGAGCAATGGGAACTGTGGAGAGCTTTCACCCAGGGCAAGATCCTGGAACACTTTCATTCCATCTCTTTGTCTATATGGCTTTTAAAACAGATGCTCAGGACTGCTCCGCCAGGAACGCCACAACTCAGAGCAGAATCCAGGCCAGTTCTGTGTCAGCAGGAGGAGTGCCAGACCTAGACTCAGAAGGCTGGGCTTATTGTGAAGCCTTTTTTCTTTTGGTTGTTTGTTGAGCATTCTGGCCAGAGGCCTTTACTTTGCCTCAGTTTCTCCTCTGTCCAGTGAATTGAGCCAGTGCTGGCCTCAGGTTCATGCAACATGTGTAAGTCACACAAGACCTTGTATTTACAACAGTCCTATATTTGGTTTAATGCTATGCTGTCTCTACCTTCAAGTTCTTACTAATATTTTTACTGAGAGCTACGCATTTCACTTTGTGCCAGACCCTATAGATGATGTAGCTAGTTCTGAATCCACTTCACGGGGTTGCTGTGAGAATAAAATACTATCCGGGGAGAAAGATCAGGGCAAGACCATTAAAGTGATGAAGCATTAAATAACTGTGCTACAGTTTAGATCTAAAATGACCCCACAGAGCCTCAAGTGTTTGGAAGGTGACTGGGTTTTGGGGACAGAGCACTGACTTGCTGGTAGTTGGGGTCTGGTGGGAACAAGAGGGTCACTGGGGACTGTGGCTGGAAAGGTAAATCTTCCTCCACTGCTCCTCCTGTCACTTGCTCTGCTTCCCTGCACTGTGCTGTGAGCAGCTCTCCTCTGCCCAGGCCCTTTGGCTACACTGCCCTGACTTGGAGCCCCAGACTATGGACTGAAACCGTGAGCCAAAATAAACCCCCACTTCCTTTTAAGTTGTGTGTGTCAGGTATTTTGTCCCAACGATGAAGAAAGTAAGATAAACTATCAGGCCTTATCAATGTTATCCAAAGATATAAGACATTCTAAGTTTGTCTGTCTTCCTGTATGCCAGGTGCAGGGACCCAGAGATAATTAAATGCAGTCACCTGTTCTCAAAGAGCTCTGTTCAGTAGGGGGCAGAGCTGGAACTTGAGCCCATGTCTTCAATGGCCAAGTCCAGCGCTCCTGCAATAAACTCTGCTTCACTGCTCAGGAAGAGTCTTAGTTGTTGGGGCCTCCTCCACTGCAGTACTCTTCCTGTAGTACCCAGGAAAGCTTTTTGTACATACAACGAACCCAGCAAATGCATGCTGAAGGCATCCTTACCTTTGAGAGATATCAGGGACTTGATGAAGATCCCCAACTGCCTGTATGAGGGATATGTTGAAGGATACAATAAGAAACAGGGACAAATTTAGTAATGCATGATGAGGGGCTAGGAGGTAAATGCCTCAGGATGGGCAAAGACCCAGATACTCCCAACCAGCTACTATTTATTGGGTGTGTACAATGCAATGAGTGTATACAATGATAGGAGGGACTAGCAGAAGATTCTAGGTCATTGGAAGATTCAGAGGTCAATGACACTGCAGGCAATGGATAATCCTGGAATGACTCAAGAGGGCGGAGATGATCTTATGCTAAAAAGGATCTTACTCTGGAGTGTTCTTTTTCATCCTAGTAGTCTAAGTTTAGTCTTAGTGGGTGGGAGAGGATGGCCCATCCCAGGAGTTAATGGGAAGTCTCAAAAGGGTGATACCATAATCCCAAACCTCCATTTATTCCTTAGGGAATGATGCAGAATTAGCCATTATGAATTCGTGGTCCCCAATAGAGACTAACAAGATTGTCTTCCAAGCGTCCCTGCATAGATCTCTAACATTTCCTACTTGCAAACTCCTTATGTGGGGACAAGACCTTCAGTGGTCCGGCCTCTGCCATACTGGGTCCTCTCCCGATGGCTCTTATCCTCTGTCAGTCACTTTGGCTTCCTTTTAGTTACTCACATCCATCCTGCCCCTGCCACTCTAGAGCTTGGCACAGCTGTCCCTTCTGCCTGGGACCCCATCCTTCCCTCTCCTTCACGGCTGGTTCCCCCTAGCTGTGCACGTGACAGCCCAGCCGTGGCTGTCTCTGGGGGATCCATGGTGACCTCCCCAGCCAGGTCACCCTCCCCTGATGGTCTCTCGAAGCCCTGCCAACCTCCCTGGCTTGGTGCTTCTTGCACTTGTGACTGTGCCCTTCCTCGTTGCTCATCCTTTGCACTGGAGAGGACATTTGCAGGCTCAGTGCACATGTAGCTGCCCTGTGCATTTGTACCCGGTGCTAATTCTGGGTGGATCTGTATGGTTCTTCACAGCTTTGCCCTTTCCATGTTCAGCTATGCTGCCATTCTTTCTGCCTCTTGAACACACCAAGCGCCTTGCTCCCCTGCAGCTTTGACATCTGCCAGACCTTTTTCCTGCAGGACTTTCTTCCCTGCTTTTCAAGGGCTAGACTGGGCTCTGGGGGGGGGGTGCAGATTTCAGGCAAAGCATCACAGAGAGCGCTTTCCCATGCACCTGAGTAGTGTTGGGCTCCATTCCATCTCTCTCTGACTAGGGCCTGATTTGTTTCCATCACAACATTCATTGATATTCGAAGTATAAATATGTGTATGTACATATAGATTTTAAAATCTCTATTATATGCATATAAAAATTTTACCATCTATTCATCTGTTTCTGTTGTATATCCTTGTTCATTGTTTACGGGTCCCCTTACTGTGGGACCCATGTAAAAGCAGAGCAGTGATTCAGAATTGTTGCATTTTGAGCTCTTGGGAAAAATGCAAGGAATGTCTACTACATGTATTGAATGAGTCAGTGAATGAATGAATGAATGAAAGGACAAATGAGTGAGTGACTAGTTTTGTGCTCTTTAAGTCACTAAGAGTACGAATCTAGCAGAAAGGGAAGGTCAGGTAAGATCAGGGTCACTTGTGCCACCTTTAAGAGCCCGGGGCCAACTTCTCAGCTCACTTCCTGGTGCCATGTGAGTGCCCAGGAGATATCATCACATGCGGGAATTCACTTAACCAGGCTTCGGTCCTGGTGTGGTGAGTGTTGTGTTAGCGAATTCTGTGAGAATGATCCTGGGGAAGGACCACAGGCCTGGAGTAACCAGATGAAAGGGCTCCCTCCTTCCCCCCACTCTGCCTCCTTTTCACTCCTCTCAAACTGGGGAATGTCAGCATCCAGCTGTTCAGTCACAGCCTGTTTGCCTCTGACCCTGTCACCCAGGGACTTTGTATGCACATTTTGGGGGCATTTCCAAAGCTCTCAGATAGTCTGCTGGTATAAAATCCACAGCTCCCCAGGGACTCTGAGGGTGATTTTTTTAAAAATGATATTTAAAATTTTTTTGATGTTTAAAAAATAAAGTTCTACAACACAAGGAAAATACATGCTCTGCCCATCCTGGCTGCCACGCCCCCTCCCCAGCCTCCTACCACCCTGAATCACCACTTGATACTTCAGATCTCTCCTGAGAATGGAGAGACGTGGATTGCATTTTACATTCTACAGCTGTTGCAAAGCTGGAGGAACCCCACGTATGAAAAATATTAAAATGGCTTCTAGGCTGGTAATATTTCTTAGTCAGTATATGAAGATCTGGCACCTGCTATCCAGCCAATCCTCTGGAAAATATAAAATAAAATAAAATAAAATCAACAAAATGTGAAGGCTTCATCATACCCTTGTCACCCTCGTGTCTGTAAGAGCTATTTAGGCATATTTTAATATTTGTGCCCCACCCATTCACTGGACCTGATTTTCCACCCAGAAAGACTTCTTAGACTGGAGGCGCCTCCTGGGGTGAGGTGAAGGGGCTCGAGAAGTCGTGCAAGCCCTGTGCCCGCCCCTGGGCTGGTCAGCAATCTGCTGCCCCACAGAAAGGAGAATCTAAAATCCCAGAGTGAAGGCGATTTCACAGTCTCGCTAGGAGTCCTCTTTCATGGTCCAATAAGCCCTTACAGTCAGGAAGTCATTTCTGGGTCTGACCTAAGGCTCTTATGCTGCATTAAACCGTGCTGATCCTAAAGCATCCGGGCTTCCTGGATGGCACCTATCTTGCAGGCTTTCCTGGGGCCCATGAAGGTAAATGAGCCTCCTTTAAAAGCACATTTTAGAGGAAATCCGTCTTCCCCTGTCTAATGGCTGGGGCATTCCTGCTGCTGGAGCCTTTGATGATTTCCTTGCTAGCCAAGGATGCCTGCCCCCCAGCAGGGAGGCTGCCCTGAGTTCCTAAGCATCCTGGGGATGGGCTCTTAGGATGTTCTGATGAGGTTTGCTGTGCTCTGTACCAAACCTTAACCCTCCTAGGGGTCAGTGCTGAAAGCAGGCTTCATTTTGTTCTTTAATTGCTTTCCTAACCCACTGGCTCTGGCTTGTTCTTCTGGCCACTCTTCAGGATCCCTCAGATGGAGTAAGGTCTCAACTTAGAGACTCTGCCTTCAGGCTGCCTTGGTGGCATCATGCTAGACTGTCAGCGTTTCCCCCATTCTAACTACCATCGGGTCTCCTTTTCAGCCTCGGAGGCCCTGGGACTGCGGTGGGCAGGCAATGGGTGGTTGTGAATGGCGAGATCAGGCTTTAGAGTTACAGTGCCTGCTGTGGACTGGACCAGACAGGCTGGCGTTTGGGTTTCCTGTTGCTTCCTGTTCAGCCTACCTAACTGAGATCACCAAGCACTTTTAGTAAACAGAGAAGATGCCGGTAATCCAGGACAGGGAGACTCAGCTGGGAATCCAGGAAAGAGTTTGACCAACTTTTGGCTTCCACGCTGGGCCATGACCCAGGCCGAGGAGACAGAACTGCCTCTTGTATTGGTGGCACTGGCTCCCTGGTGCTGTCACAACTCCACCTCTGGAATCCAGTAAGCTCTCCATCTTTGTCTCCCTGAGCGCCTACCTCCACTTCAAGCCCAACAGAGGGGAAGTGGAAAGAGGGGTGTCATTCAGATAGCTCTGAGCTGGGAGCACACTTACTTTCCTCGGATTCCTAATGAGGATACGCTAGAAATATGAGGTCTGCCTCTCCCGGTCCTCCTGTGACAGCCACAGAGCTCTGAAACCTGGCTTCCAAAACAAAAAGCAATGGTGTAAACTATTCACTGGAGGGATGATCTGCTTTACACAGGCCATGAGTCAACAATGAGTTTGGAAACAAATCATCCCAGGAACCAAACCCCACTCCATAAGTAAAAGAAGATTCTCTCTTTGGTATAGTCTAGTATTAACATCACAGCTCTCCTGCTCTGGCACTGGGAGGACAACACAGCTCCTTACCCTTAGACCCCATAGCAGGCACCATGACCCTCCCCAGACCTTGCGTAGGAGCACCCAGGAATCTCAGTTCTCCAACACCCTCAGAAAACAGCCTTCAGCTATCAGATCACACAGTACCCCCAAAGTCACCAGAGGACAAACAACAGACTGGCGAATGAACAAGGCTGGGAACTCCCGAAATAACACATTTTCTTCCTGCTCTGCGGCAAAGTGTGCTCATTAATATTTCATTTGCCTCAGTTTTGTGCAACTTGCAAAACAAAATGCAGTTGGGTAAATCTTGAGTTTCTCTCTTCTGGAAATTACTTTAAACACCTTCTCTTTTCTCCCCAATCTAACTCCCTTTCTCTCCCAGGAAACAGGAAACTGCCTTTAGCATAGGCTATCTTCTCACTTGAGGTTCATACAAGCTCTGACAGACAGGTCCTTCTTTTTAACCTCAAGGTCATTATTGAGTTCTGAAGGCTGTGGGAAGGTGCCTGCACTGTAGGATGTTTTCTCTACCTGAATTTTACTATTTTTTTTAAACTAAAGTGACTCCCATTTTATTTTGATACATCTTTTCCCCATGGTGATTTACAGGATCTTCAAGCCTATATCAGTATTTCATAAATATTTGGCCATTTCGGTACACACTTACATAATACCTCAGCAATATCTTTCAGCAAGAAAAACACTGAAGAGTAAAGACCCAACACAATTAACTAGGTAGAACGAAAATCTGCTCCAAATATTTGTTTCTAAGGTAAAGGCACCACTCATCTGTTCAATTTAGAAAGCCATCCTTATAACACAGGATGATTTTTTAAGTAGGGCCTAGAACAACTAGCTGCCAATTAGGTACTGAATGCCAGAGCTCCATCCCCAGTTTATGCCATGAATTCATAGGGAACAGGTTCCAGCAACTCAGGCTCCTTCTCATTGGTTCTCACAAAGTGTGCTTCTCTGGGTGGGGTAGGCTGACATGTCAGTTGAACCCAGGTAACTTTCTCTTTGGTTTCCTTCTTTTTCTGATCATTTTCCTTGACATGTTTCAGGAAGCTATCTCGACTCTTCAAGTGTTTAATATGCTCAATATGCACATCAATCTCGTTGGCAAGGATCTTGTCCCTAACTTGCTTATTTACAACAATGCCAACAGCATGCTGGGTAAAACTGTAGATTCCTCTGCTTTGCCATGGTAACATGTGTGTGACATTCCTTTTTCATAGCACCTATCCCCTTGATGTCTATAATATCACCCTTTTTGTAGATTGGCATGTACATGGCCAAAGGAACAACCCCATGTTTTCTGAAAAGTCTAGATAACATTTACTGGGTTACCCTCCTCTTTCCCTTTGTGTTCGTCATTTTGGCAAATTATTAGAAGATGGCAGTTCTGGCTGAACAGCAATTTTATTATTTTCGCTGCTCTGCAGGAAAAAGATACCTAACATACTAGTGTGCAACATTTAATTGTGCATCTAATCACGTTTGTGCCATGAAGCTTGGTGAAACTTTTTTGTTCACTTGCATTAGTTTAACTGAAGCTTAAGCTTTTTGATTCCAATCTGCACAAAGCAGTGTCCCTCTGTGGAAAGGGGGAGTTTGCTGTACTCTTTCAGCTGGACAAAAAACTAGAAAAATTAAGGTTGTGAGTCTAGAGAGAGAAAGAGAGGAATGTCTCCAAAAGAATTGTGAATAGGTCTTTGGTTGCCTGGAGTTGAATGGAATTAAATTTGCAGACTATCAGCATTGGAATCAAATTTGCACACTTTTCTACAGGCAGGAAACAGACAACAGTGTTGTCTCTCTCGGTGTTGTCACGCTCTCCAATATGCTCTTCCAAAGTGGTCAAGGCTGATGGCAGGGAGGACTTCAGAAGGCAGAAGCAAGAGCCCTAGAAGAAAGGACTGGAAGCCACTCTGAGGGTGAAGAACTGAAAGCAGACCAGACAGCAACCGTCTACTCACCCAGTGCGAGACCTGGCCAAACATCTCCAGCAGAATGTCAAAATTGCTGCAGGTTAGTATGTACTATGTGCTTTCCATTCTTTCTCTTTGCAAATGGGTGTGTTCTTGCAGTGGTTTTGGCTGTATGTGAGTGAACCACCTGTCTTTTTGACTTTTCAGTTCTCCATGAAATCAAGAAGAGCCTCAATGAGATCTGATGTACATCATGAGATTCTGGGTTTGCAGTTCAATACCAGGATCAGATAAGGTCCCTGGTGTGTCTTAGGGATGAATGCTTGCATTTGCAGGTGGGAAAAGAGAGGAGTGGATATTTGTGATCCAAAGGGCAGAAAACTAGGTCATGTCTGTTAACATTTCCTCCTTCCCGTTCCCTCCATTCCTGTGGGGAAAGCATATTTCTTTGCTCTTAACTTGTGCTTTTCTACTTCATGTAATTTGCCAAGTGAGATGTCAGTTACTGTGACATTGGCAGGGGTTGAAATGTGCTTGCACTTTTGAGCTTGTTGTCTTATACCTCTGCCACTTCCTTGAGAAAAATATGACACGAGTCCAGTAGGATGAGAACCATGAAGCTCCACGCTTCCCCACATAACCTGTATTGCTGTAGCCTGAAGCAAAGTCACCCCATTTGACCCTCAGGCATAGAGGTGAGGAGTACTTCCTATTATAGGCCACTGTGATGCTTGTGGTGATTTGTTACACAGTACTATCTGACAGAGACAACCCACAATAGCAACTTGGAGCCCTCTGACTTCCTAAAATGTAGGAAGTGGACAAAAAAATGCCTAATAAATTGGAAGGGGACCAGTGCCAGCAGGAAGGAGGAGAAACGAGTATAGTCTTTGGGATGAGCTGAGGAGGTCTTTCTGACTGCCTTAAAAACTCTGCAAATCTAGTGGTTCCTGGGAAAGGTGGGGGCTGTGCAGAAACAAGTGGTCTGCAGGTCAGCCAGGCCAGTCACAGCAAAAGGTATAAAGAGTTGGTTGAGGTTGTGGGTGAGGCAAATAGGTTTATAGACTGAGGTTGCCCAGGAATTCTCAGAGTATATATACAGTGTACATACTTAATGTTTGATATATTTATTATACAGTAATTTTCTGATAATTAAACTTCTTAATATAACTTTGTGGTGAGAGTGCTTTCCCACATTCCAGAGATTACCAGGAGTCTGACTTTTTTTCCTCTCCTTTTTATTTTTTAAATCTTGTTGCATTGTATGTATTTTTAGAAGAAAGTTAAGTAAAAATAACTAGATTAACCAGGAGTGGTGGGAAAGGGGGTTGGGTGGACAAGAAAAATGCCATTCAGAAATAGACCATGAAAGTAATTACATGGATAAGTCCATGTAAAAAAATTTTATTGTTTAAGACAAGGGTCATAAACTTGAATACCTTACAGGCTATATGGGTAACACAAACAAGCAAAGCAAGCCAGGTGGTGAGTGTTGTGGTGTGGAGAATGTGCCCCAACCAAACAGAGCAACTACAACTTAGTTCCCTCCTCGTTGCCATGTGGGGATGGCTTTAGTGTTATTGTCCAGTCTTCTAGAGAAACAGGGCTGCCATGTGTGTTTGCATGGGTTGTACCCTGCAGAAAGTGCTCAGGTGACAGACCGAAGTACAGCTCTACTTTATCAAGCCCTGCGGGGGGACAATGACTTGGGGAGCAGAAGTGGATTGGCTCTCCACCTGTACTCACCTTCCTTTGGCTACATTTGCATAGATCATACTGGGTAGCTCTGAGATGGAGGGTCCAGCTGTTGAAGATGAAAAAGAAACTCCTTCTTAGGTCTGTTCCCAGAAGCCCGGGCATAGATGCCCTCCTTAGGTGGAGCCAATTAGATGCTCCTCCTCAGGATCTGGAATCTTGTGCAACAAAAGCACGGAGATGCAGAGATTAGATGGGGTGGCATCAGCCATGTGGTGGTGTGTTTAGGAAAGACATCGAGCTACTAAACAAAACTGTCTGCATGCTGACTGACCCAGGGTGTCTTCAGGTGTTCACCTCTGGATTAGGACAGGAAAGGGGCTCTGTGTGTGCTCACCCATCCTTAGCAACCTTTGCATGCTTGTAGGTGTCTGCTTCGTGAAGGTCTCCTCTTTCGTGTGTCACCATAGTGAGGTGTCTTTTCTCAGGTTCACAGTGCAGAACTGTGAAAAGCTCCTTGTTTTAGAAGGTTTGCATTTGCTTCCAGTTCTGCTACAGCTTGATCCCAGATCTTGGTCAAGATTTCACCATTCTGATTTTCAATTTCTTCTTCTGTCAAATGGGAATTTGCATGATGGTCCTCCTTGCCTCCCAGGGATATGGGAAGAACCAAATCCAATAAGATGATGTTTGAGAGAGCACTTTGCAAGCTGTGACTCATGGGATAAACATAAGGTATAACTATATTACTGCAGAGATAGGAGAATTCATGTTGCTGATGCTTTAACCAGTGATGGAAGGAATCTTGCACAGCAGGCCTATTTAATTATTTTCCAAATGCTGGAAAAAAGAACTTTGCAATCTATGTCCCCACTCCCCCAGCTATTCACCCTGTCCACTGTTGCAAAACTGAGGCTTTCTCATAAAAGTATTTCTTATTCCACCTAAGCATGATTTTTTTACTCTCACCGCAGGCTTCTGGGGTGTGGATTATTCCCATACACTGAGGAAGAAACTGAGATCTTGAGGTTATGCAGCTAGTGAGGTGCAGAACCAAGGATCAAATTCAGTTTTTGCCTTCAATTCACAAGTGCTTCCCAAGGGAGCCTCTTGGAACTTCCAGGGGTCACCCTGGGTCTCAATGGCACCATGAGTGATGGTGAAGACTCCTATCCAGCGCTTGAGAGGAGACCCAGCCCAGCATCCTTTCTATCTATTTTCTGAAAACAGTAACCACCACCCCTCGCTGTACGGAAACCATCTCCTTCTCTATTCTACGCAAAGCTGGGGAGGGCAAGTGATCTAACCCAGACTAATTCCCACACGTTTCAATCTTGAGAGGTCCAGCACGGGTCTGGAGGGAAGTCACAGCTGGGTCATCCTAAGGCCCAACCCTGAGTCAGCGGTTCTGCAGCTCGGGGCAGCAGCATGCTTCCCTTCCGGGTTGGTGAAAACGCAGATCCCTGGATCCACCTGGCACATTTGATTCAACAGGTCTGGGGTGGGGACCGAGAATTTGCATTTCTAGCAACACACCAGGCACTGGTAACACTGCAGCTAAGGGACTGCCCCTCGAGGGTGGTTTTGGCCCTGGGGGTGTCAGCAGACAGACTCGATTGTCCTCACTGGTCAGAGGGTGCTACTGGCACCTAGTGGAGAGCGATCAGCGAGGCTGCGAAAACACTCACTCTCCAACACACAGGGCGGCCCCTGCCGAGGTGTCACCCAGCCCCAGGTCCCTATGGTGCCTTTTGAGAAACTCGGCTGCAGCGGAATGGGCCATGTGCTCTGAATCCAAAACCACGCCCTTCCTTTCCTCTAAATTCGCCCACGGGAACTCTGTTCTAGAAGGTTTGTGCTTGCTTCTGGTTTCTCCCTACCTTGGTCTTCCTTGGGGTTTCTAGCTTTCTTGTCCTTCCAAAGCGCCCCTTCCTCCTAATTAATCAGAGTCGATTCCTATTAGCTGCAACCAGAGATCTGCTACCGATGAAGCCACATTGGGCGGGTGCCAGGGAAGAGATCGGGCTGGTTCCTGGGTTAAAATAGCATTCAGGCCTCTGAGCTCATCTCTTCTTGTAACCTGCCTCCTCTTTAACTGCTCTGTGGAATTCCATTTTAAAGTACTGTGGTTTAATCATTCTCTTATTGTTACCAGGTTTTGGGGTGCTGGGGTCTCTTTCTGGAGATCCTGAGCAAAGACTTGGTCAAGACAATCGCAAACGGTAGCCAAGTTTTATTAGAGATCTGGAAAGAAACAGGCTCTGCAGAGTGAGTCTGGGCTAAATAAAAGTAGGAAAAGAAGCACGCCCCACAGCTTGAGGTTGGGCTACCATGCAAGAGGGAGCATAGTGCCAAAAATTCAGTGTCCACCGTTCTTTTTGTGTCACCTGCTCCTCAGGCTGACGTCAGGACTCGGCCTTCATGTGGGAAACCCGCTCAAGTTCTAGTGAGATGTCCGTGTGCAGGCCTTGGGAACTGCTCTGCACCTTGTCCCGCCTTCTTTCCAAGACAGTTTTAGTCACGCCCTACCATCTTGTCTCACTACTGAACATTCAGGTATCCTCCTCCTCCTCTTCCTCCTCCTCCTCCTCCTTCTCCTCCTCCTCCTCCTTCTCTTCCTGTCCTTCTCCTCCTCCATTTTCTTTTTGCATATAAACAATTCCATCATGTACAAATGCTCACACTTAGTAGGAGTTTTTCCATGGTTCATATTCAAACTTGAAATTGCTGGAGTGCTTCCTTTCAAATATTCCCTACTTCTCCAGAGTAACTCTCTCTGTCTCTGTCTCTGTCTCTGTTTCTCTCTCTCTCTCTCTTTCTTTCTTGCTCTTTCCCCTTTCCCCACCTTCAAATAAGTTGTCTTATTTAAAAAAAAAAAGATGAAATTTTGTGTCGTGCTGTTTGGACATCCTCAGTTTTATCGAATGTTGGTGTTGATACGTTGTCCCATTGATCCATCCTCCAATCAGCGCTGTACTGATGTCTTTTCACATCCTTATCCACATACAGTGTAGGCAGGTGGATTAATTTTCCAGTCTGTTGAGGGACCCATTGTTTAAATTTGCATTTCTCTGCTTCTTAGTGTGGTTCAGCTGTATTTTTATATGCTTGCTTGCTCACTGGGGTTTTCTTTTGGAGAAACTAACTCACCTTCTTTGTTCCTCTCCTTTTTGTTTTATGGTTTGGTTTGGATCTTCAGTGCCTCCGAAGGTCCATGGGTTAAAGTCTTGGTCCCTAGGTTGGTCTCCACTCATTGGAAGTTGATAGAAACTCTAAGAGGGGGGCCTACTGGGAGGTCCTTGGGTCACTGGGAGTTGTATGAGACCTCAGCCCTTTTCTCTGTCTGTTTTGCTACCTGGACTTGAATTGAGCAGATTTGATTCACCATACACTCTCTGTCTGCTGCCTACACTCCCATCAGGGCTGGAAAAGCAATGATTCCAACTGGGAACTCTAAAGCTGTGAGTCAAAATAAATGTTTTCTTTTTATAAGTTCATTATCTCAGATATTTGTTACAGTGACAGAATTACTTTTTTCTTTCTGCTTGTTTAATTTCTTAGTGATTTGTAGGTGATATTTATACACTGTAGATCACTTATGAGAACTGAATGTTTCTTCAGGAACTTGGCTTTCAGAGGCTATGGGTTCAATCCTTAGTACTTGAAGATGAAGAAGAGAAGGAGGGAGAGAGATGGAAAGAGAGATTGAGAAACAAATGACCTTGTAAGACACAATTAAGAAATCAGAAAATAACTAAATTGTTTTTTTAATTGCACAATATTCCCAGAGACTTAACAAGATTTTATACTATGAAAACCCAGCAAAATGAAAAGCTAGCAATTGTCGTAAAGATAGAAATCTTAGAGATAAAAAGTGTAAGTAAGTAGCCGGGCATGGTGGCTCACGCCTGTAGTCCCAGCACTCGGGAGGCTGAGACAGGCAAATCGTTGTGAGTTCGAGACCAGCCTGGGCTACAAAGTGAGCTCAAGGCCAGCCTGAACGGCATAGTGAGACCCTGTCTCAAAAACACCAGGGCTGGGGATCTAGCTCAGTGGCCTAAGTGCCTGCCTGGCACATACAAGGTCGTGAGTTCAATCCCCGGTGCCGCAAAAAAAAAAAAAAAAAAAAAAAAAAAAATATATATATATATATATATATATATATATATATATATATATGTAAGTAATATGTAGCTGGGCTAGCAGTACCTCAACCTCTCTGGAGGTGTTTCTCAATCTCGACCTCTCCGGAGGTTGAGGCAGGATGATCACAAGTTCAAATCCAGCTTGGGCAATTTAGCCAAGACCTTGTCTCAAAATAAAAAGCAGAAGAAAAGGCTGGGGATGTAGCTCAGTGTGAAGGCTTTGGGTTTAATCCTTAGTACTGGGGGAAAAGATAGTAATACAAAAAGAAGTCAAATGGATGCCCAGGACAATAAGGACAACAAAATGTCCCAGAAAGAAATGGAAACTATTAGATCAATCCAAGGACTTTCAGAAAGAGAATTTGTAAATGAAATAATGTTTAAAAGTTTCCACTGAAGTACACATGTTTAGAGATTGAAAGGTGAATGAAAATGGTTTATTACTGTGACCTTTTACAAAATAAGATCTGGAGGAAAATGGAAGAAACATGAGAGGATGTAGAGGAAGATAAGAAGTAAGGAAGAGAGAAGAAAGAAGGAAAGAAGAAAGAAAGAAAGAAAGAAAGAAAGAAAGAAAAAGAAAGAAAGAAATATTAGAGGAAGAAGACCCAGCTCTTTATGAAAAGAGCTGGATGCTTGAAGACACAAGGAAACAAATGACTTCAGAGTTCTGAGAAAAAATAATTTTTAACCGAGAGAGTCTCTCTTCAGCAGTTATCAATGAACTGAGAGAGATTTTCAAAAGACACAAGGATTTACAAAAGGTCTTTCTCACAAATTCTTGGGAAGTTGCTTGTGAATATATTCCAGCTAAAATATGGGAGAAAATCAAGAATGAAGTTACAGAATCCTGTAGGCGAAACTGGGGAGAGTTTGGTGGGAGGGTTTGCAGGAACTCCGGAGAGGGCCACGTGAGGAGGTCAGTGTGGTGGGGAATGGTGTGGGAAGGATCCCCTGAGAAAAAACAGTGCCATGGAGGGTTGGGGACAGGGAAAGCAGACATTATAATGAAGATAAATATCGTGAGGTAAGATGGAAATTAGAAACTTGAGGAAAATTGTAAAACTTGGAATAAAAGGGAATAATAACTACACACTTATAATAGTTGGAAATATTTATGATATTTGTGTACAATAATAATGTAAATATTACTTATTTTCAAATTTTAGACTCTTTCCATAGATAAAGAATTGAATCGTTCATTGGACAACAGAATGTAAGTGTTACTGGCCCTGACAGTAAATATACTGATGTCTGAAGTTGGGAGAGGAGGAGAGAGGTAGGAAAAGAGAGAGACCTTGATAGTTTCATAAAGTCAAAAGTTAAGAAATGGAGACTGCTCAAAAAACTAAATCTAGAAATTCCATTTGACCCAGCTATTCTCCTTCTAGGTATTTCTCAGAAGAATTAAAGACATCATATGGTGATAGATGCACACCCAGGTTTACTGCAGCACAACTCATAATAGCTCAATCTTGGAAGCAGCCTATATGTTCATCAACAGATGAATGGGGAAAGAAAATGTGTTATGCACAATGGAGTATTACTCTACCATAAAGAAAGATAAGCTCGAGTCATTTGTAGGAAAATGGTTGGACCTTGACCCCATAATGTTAAGTGACATAAGTGAGGTATGCAGCTTAAATATTGAATTGTTTCCTCTTATGTGAGAAACCCAAGCTATAAATAAAGAGCAAAATATAAAGTAGATAATAGGAAGTGGGGAGACAGATCTTTCTAAGATGGGAAGGACCTCAAGAGATGAAGGGAGGAGGAAAGAGGAGTGGGAAGGGGAGAGTAGGGCACAATAAGGGAATTAAGATGTTGTTATGGTTGATACATCGTGTCAACTTGAGAAGTTTAGAGGTTTAACTAAGAGACTGAGCAGGGAGCCAGGATCCTTACTTTGTAAATATCCTCATCCTGTGCAAGAGGAGGGCAGAGATTTTGTGACTGCTGCATCTGCTGGGAGGGGGGTGCTGAATACAATACAACAGAGGAAAAGAGACTTGCTCTTTCCCCCCTTTTTCTCTGGCTGCTTTTTCTCGCTGCTGCCTTGAAGTGTTACCCTGGTGCCATGCCACCCTGCCTTGGAGCCAGATGATTATAGACTGAAACCTCCACAAACAGTGAGCTAAATAAGCCTTTCCTTCTTTCATTTTGGGTGTCAGGTATTTTGTCCCAGCAATGAGAGAAAAGTAACCTAGACAGATGTTAGGTTGATGCACCAACCCTGACACTAGGAATATAAACATTATGTAGTACAACCATATACAGACACAGACACACACACACACACACACAGGTTGTAAGCAGTGTGAAAATAATAGTTGAAAGATGAAGACATTGAGATATAAGCACATAACTTGGATTTGCAAATATAAGTACTAGAATTATTTGGGGAAATAAAAAAAGGATGCAGGAGATGGATGTAATCTGAAGTAACTCAATTTGCTTTTGATATCATAAGAAGGAATCAATAAACAATACTTAATCAATAAATGAAGAAACAGTTAAGTAAGCATATTTAGAGATAAGAAGTAATTTATTTGAATAAATGGATGAAAGAAGCCAGGCGTGGTGGCTCACGCCTGTAATCCCAGCACTCGGGAGGCTGAGACAGGCAGATCGTTGCGAGTTCAAGACCAGCCTGGGCTACAAAGTGAGCTCAAGGCCAGCCTGAATGGCATAGTGAGACCCTGTCTCAAAAACACCAGGGCTGGGGATCTAGCTCAGCAGTCTAAGCACCTGCCTGGCAAGTGCAAGGTTGTGAGTTCGATCCCCGGTGCCGCAAAAAAAAAAAAGGGTGAAAGAGTACAAAGCATTTTTGGAGACTGGAATTAAGGGTGGGAAAGAATGAGGTACTTCTGACACTTTTGAATTATTTTATAAGTAATTGTGTACTGTGTTAGTTTTATTCAAAAACACAAAGTGCAACAAATTTAAAGAGCAAAATAAATAAGGGTAGATAATAGGAATTATGAAGATAGATCTTTTGGCAACTGGGCAGGGATCTAGAGATAGAGGGAGGGGAGAGAGATAGGAGGGGAAGGGAAAGTAAAAAGATGCTGCACATGGTAGTGTTCACTTGTTATCCCAGCACTGGGGAGGCTGAGGCAGGAGGATTTTGTGAATTTGAGGCCAACTCACATAGTGAGTTCAAGGCCAGCCTGAACTACACAGGGAGACCTTACAAAACAAACAAACAAACAAAAAAAAACAAACCAAAAACCAACCACCAAACACTCAAATAAAAAACAACCACAAAGCAAAGCAAAACAACAACAACAAAAAAACTCAAAGAATTAAGTTATCTATATACATGTACCAACTCCCCACAATGAATGTGATCACTAGGTACTGGAAACATATCCTAATAAAAAATTAAAACCCACCACAAGACAAAAGTCATGGTGTTTGATAAACAATGAGAATGTTATGCTAGTGAATTTGAAATCCCTCTTTGACATTTGCTTGGCCGTGCAGGTGCCTGACCAGAAGTGGGGGTTAGGTAATAATAATTTAATGTTCCTTTCTTCTGAGGGCTCTTTGCTGTTACTACCAAGACTGTGTTACTCCTCCTGGGCTTGTTTCTTTGGCCCCTGCTCTTGTCCTCTTGTCACCAAATCCTGAGATCCACTTTATGACAAATACTCTCCTTACACATGGGACCCCAGCTTGACACATGATCATGGTGGTGCTCTGTGAAGATTCCTCAAAACTGGATGAAAAATCCCAGAGAGACCAAGTACCCCAGGCAGGGTCTGTCTGCGCACCTCTCTCCTTAGGCAGCTCCCAAAACAGCACCAAGTCTATTTACTCAACACACGTTCATGCAGCTCCTATTATGTTCTTGGTAAACCAGCAAGAATGTCTTGGACACAGACATTCAGCAGGTTGGTCAGTAATCACACCACGCTATGAAAGAAATAAAGAAAAGAACTAAACTCTTAAGGCATAATGACTTTACATGAGGGCCAAGAAAGCCCTTTCAGTGGAAGTGACCTGTAAGTTCAGTGTGAGCACGGCTGAGGCTGGCCAAGATAAAAGAGATGTGCTCTGGATGGAAGGAGCTGTACGTGCAAAGGTCCTGGGGGTGGGAAGAGCTGAGTGTGCAACAGTGGTGCTTTTCCCACTTTCTTGGAAGGTGGGGTCTAACTTGTGATTCTGGAAAGGGGCAGAGCACCTCTGTTTCCAGCCAGCTCCTAGTTGACACTGGGGCAGTGGATCTGAGGCTGAGCTCACCTTCCACGTAGCATTGTATTAGTGGGGCCAAGAGAACTTTGAAGGTCCAGCAGAGCGTGACAAGCAAGGAAGGGTGAGAGCGAGTTGATGGGATGGGAGGGGTAGGCAAGGATCGGCTCCCACAGGGTCATGTACAGGTGAGCGGGACAGCCACGCAGTCTGATCTGGAACTGACAAAATACTTCTTAATGAAACCCTCTGTAACATTGCGGAGAGGGGTGGCGGTTGGATCTGACGCACCCGGAGTTTCTCCTCTTGGGTTGCAGCACCCTAAGGAACCCAGGGCTGCTGGCAGCATTTAACCCACAGTCTGGTAAACCACGCAGCCGAAGTCCGCCCTGTCCGTCTCCCGTCCTGTGCTGCCTCGGACCTGCTCTGTGTCTGCAGAGGCGGAATTCTGCACAGAGGAGCCCACAGCTTCCGGGGAAGCCTGGGTCCGTCACTTGCCCTGGCACACATTCCTGACCCCTGGCATGCCTTGGCCTGCCCCAGCCTCAGTTTCCCAATGTGCGATTGGGTATGTGTGAACCTCCCTGTCGGGAAGGCTGCGGAGGAAGTAGGAAAAGATGGACTTTTCCTGATTCCCATTCCCGAGTCCCAACACCTCCCGCGCAGGGTGGGCGTAAGAACTTGAGAGTGAGGATGGTCTGGAGGCTGAAAGGCCACCCCTGCCAAGTCCGGGTGGAGAGTTCTCTTGTCCTAATGAACCAGGACTATCTTGGTGTAGACTTTATGGAATATAGGCCAATTTCTTTTTTGAAAAACCACATTTTCCATAGGGTGGAAAATGAGCCAGGTTCCCTTGCTCAGGTCTTTGCTGACTGTGCCTGTTCTGTCTGTCCGTCCGTCTGTCTGTCTGTAGGTCTCAGTCATTTCTGCCCCACAACAGGATGCCCTCCTTCTACCCCTCCTCCCGCTGCAGCAAACAAGCCGGGAGCCGCTCTGTCTGCGTGGCCTCTGTTTAAAGGAACAGACACCGGCTTCTCCCGAGGAACCGTTAGGTAAACAATAATATATTTTTTTAAGCTCAACATGCTTAGCATGGCACGAATGTCCCTAGCATTCCTGCCTGGCTTCAGGACAAAGGTTTCCAGAGGAAAGATGCTTCTTTTCTTTAAAAAAGAAGAAAGAGGACATCAGGAAGCCCCAGCCCAGAGAGCACAGGAGCTCGGAGGCCACAGACGGGAGCCTCGGTTCTGCCCCAAGAGCCCTTCTGTGAACTGGCAGGGGCAGGGTGGGTGGGGTGGTGATGTCTGGGCCACTGTGGGGACTTCCTCCGGGTCTCTCCACACCCTGCTAATGACAGGGTAGTTACACTGTATCACCTCTGCTTCACAGATGGGGAAACTGAGGCCCAAAGACTGCAGAGTGGCAGGTGAGTGGGCTGAGGGCACTGACTTCTCCAGGAGCACCCGGGAGAGATGAGCAATGGCCCTGGGAAGGAAGACTGAAAACTCTGGCAGGGACAAGAGGATGGCATGGAGAGAATCAAGGCAGAATCAACTTTTTGTTTTGTTTTTTTGGAGTACAGGTAACAATATAGCAGACTCTCAGTCACCTCCTTATATCAGCTCCATCATCTTATCACATTATACCCATTGTTCAGATGGGAAGACAGAGACTGGCAGGGCTTAAGCCCCCGGGGACCAACATTTAGTAAGTGCTCCATAAATATGTGCTGATTGACGAGGAGCCACCTGCTGATCACCAGCAGAACTGGAGTAAGCATGGATTGGTCCGACCCCAAGGCCTGTGAAAGTGTCAGAGACACTGTCTTTACCGAGAGAAAGGAAGAAAGAGAAAGGATTGAGGATGAGGGAAGCAGGAGGAGCCCCTAGGGGAGGACAGCCCTTGGAGGTGGAGAGCTGCCGGGCAGCCTGTGCCCTGCTTACTCCCACCTAAGTGGAGGTAGTGAAAGGATCCGTGCTGGACAGTGCAAGGGACCCGTGCCCATCCTGATCCTGATTTAGGCCCTTCTAGCATGGGTGTCCACCCTGCTTCCTCTCCCAGGCTATGTGTCAGGTGGGGTACAGAGATGTGGCTAGACCCCATGCAGGCCTTGACAGGCCTGTGCTCTCAGGCCTGTGACACCCGCTTTTCAGCAGGGCTTAGCCAATGCAAGGCACTAGCGGTGGGTGCTGGAAGGGGTAAGAGAAGCCAGAGTATTTCTTCCCTGTCTCTCTGCCTCGGGTCCGGTCTCTGGAAGCAGCTGCATCTCCTTCAAGGCTCTGGTCCCTGCTGGACAGGGGCATGGTGATTCCCGCTTCATCGTGACCTCACAAGCTGGGGCCCCTGCCCCCATCCTGTTTCTTTGTCTGCCCAGCTGGGACAGAGGGGTGACTTCCTCTTGGTGCCAACCTCTGGGCTGCCTCACATTCCTGTTTGGCTTCTTGGCTTCTCCATCAAGTCAGCTCCCTGCACGTGTCCCCTGGAGCTGAAAGACTCAGAGTGGTTTCTGTCACCTAATTGGCAACTCATGCTTAGGTGAGAAATCAGTCATCAGTTCCTAAGCGCGGCTGCTCTCAGGCTGTGACCCTGCTCACCAGGGGCAGGGAGACCAATTGGTAGGGAAGGAAGAATGAAATAGATGCCCAGGAGAGACAGAGAAAGAGAGAGGGAAAGAAAAGAAGAAAGAGGAGAAGGAGGAGGAGAGAAGAGAAGGAAGAAGTAAGGAGAGGAGAGAAGAAGTAAAGAGAGAAGAGGAGAGGAGGGGAGAGGAAAGGAGAGGAGAGGAGAGGAGAGGAGA
>RJWT010008546.1:0-26171 GCA_004365215.1 Cuniculus paca | reverse complement strand
ATAAATGCCTGCAGCAAGTAGTAATGAAAGATAACACAGGATTCAAAGTTGAGTGTTTTGAGGGTGAGTGAGCAAGAAGGACACCTGCCTCCTCCCAGCTTTCAGTAGTGTGAGGTCTGTGGGGACAACTGTGCCACCAGATGAGAGCCACGTTTCCATTACAGCGAGGGGGAAAGAGCAGCTGCTGCAGAGGTTGGGGCTCGGGGAGGGGCATTCAATTCAGAAGGCCCAGCAAAAGGATTCCTGGAGGCTGGGAGATGGCCGATAGCATCAGAGAGGGCTGTGTGGCAGCTTTCTGGAGAGCAGCTCAAGGGAACATGAGATGAGCTAGAGCCCGGGCTTTGGTGAAGACTTGATCGAGACTGGCTCTGATGGTGTGAGGCGAGGAGTGTGGGAGAAGAGAAAGTGAGGAGACCTGCCAGAGCCCACGTGTTTCTTGGCTGGTGTTCTGCTTGCTTAAGAAATGCCTGGTTTTTCCTCTTCATTCACAGTGCAGAGCTGGATATTTAGGTTTCTATCCACTGTACATTCTGTATCCCCAGAGGGTTTTGTCTTGAGTTCTAGATGATTTTCCCTCTGTCAGCAAGTAATCCTGTGTACTAATTTAGATACTAAAACATTCCTCATTGGCAAGTATTTACTTCCTTTTTTAAAAAAATTAATTTGATGTTACATGTTAGAGGAAAGAAATTACATTAGGAATTACAGTTTACACCTTACACTGGAGTCATCCAGGTCTAATCGTGATGCTTCTCAGTTTAAAATCTTCAGTGGATCTCTGTGCAGAATGAAGTCTTAGAAAATGAAACCCATACTCTTTCATATGCCTAAAAAACTCAACTTTCTCTCTTACTTAAACACTACCCCACATGCCTCAGCTGAAATGCACCATTTTATATTCCTGACACAGTGTGACATTTAATGCTTTCTACCTTTAAAGTGTCTTCACTTTGCTTGGAATGCCTTTTTGTTCTCCCCCTTATGAAGCTTTTCCCACTCCCTATTCATCTCAAACTTCACTGCCTGTCCAGATAACATAGTCTGGTCAGAGCTTCCCTCCTGCAGCTTTCCTCGCAGTTTATATGTTTGACTATTTCAGCACTCACCATATGGTTCATGGTCCTACCTCTTCATTTCTCAATCTCCCCTCACCAACGAAGATATGATCTCTTGGAGGACAGAGACTTAATTTCATTCTACCTCTGCATTTTACATAAGAGTGGAATTGAGGGTATCGGAAACCTCAGGTGTACAGCATCTCCGGCAGTCCTTATGGAAATGCTATTAATTTGCACTGTCATTGTCATCCCACTTCAAAGATGAGATTGTGGCTCAGAGAATTGACCCAGCCTGCCCAGGGCACAGTTCTTTAAATGTGTTTGGCCTTGTACTCAGAGGTTCTTTCTTAGACTTCATTCTGCCAAAACAAAATCAAATGCACCGTTTGAGACTTGGTTATAAAATGGGAACTTAATTATATTTTCAATCTAGTATTTTATTACTATATTACAAAAATGTGATATAGAATGAACTGAGATCGTTTCTTAAATTGGGTTCCCTGGGAAATAGGCTCAGCTTTCACACAGGAGACTGACTGGCGAATGCCCTCTGGAGCAGCACTCAGGGAATGAAGTCAACCAGTTGGGCAGAGAGAGAGGAATAGTTCAGCCCGTGCTGTGGGGACATGGAGGCTGGTGGTCAGTCACAGAATGCTCACCTCCTTCACAGAGTGGTTACTTAGGCAAGCAACACTGCTCCACCGAGAGCAAGCCCAGGAAAGAGCTGGAGGAGGCATCTGCAGCTGCCATCCACTCCAGGTAGATTCTGTGATGGTGCCGTTACATGGTGTTAAGTGCTTTGACTTAACACAAGATTTTCTGAAAGGAATTGGAAAGGTACAGAGAACTCTACAAATTCAGGGTAGCCCAGTTTACAAAATTTTTATTTTCATGAAGATTTAGTGTCAGCATTTCAAAGGTGTTACTTTTTTTTTTGGTACCAGGAATCAAATTCAGGACCTCATGCTTACCAGGCAGGTGCTGTACTGCTGAGCTACCTCCCCAGCCCAAAGGTGTTACATTTTTTAAAAATTCCAGTTGTTACCATTTGTATAAGGTGCTCTGTGTCTTGGTTACTTTTTCTCTGTCATTGCTGAGACAAAATACCTAGCACCCAAAATTAAGGAAGAAAGGGTTTACTTAGCTCACAGTTTGTGGAGATTTCAGTCCATACTTGGCTGGCTCCAAGGCAGAGTGGCACATAGCAGTGCCATAGCAGTGGTTCGTAGCAGTGGAAAACAGCAAAAGCAACAAGAGCAAAAGGGAGGAAGGAGAAAGAAGACTCTTTTTGTCCCTTATATTGTATGTAGGCCACACCCACCCTAGGGTGTGGCCATAATCCCAGCATTGGACCATAATGCAGCATTGGACCATGAATCATTCACAAATTCTAGAAGCCTGCCCCCACAACTGCAGCTTTGGGGGACATCCAGACACGAATTGGAACACCTCGTAATTAATGAAATGAAAAATTAGCCGCCGCCCCCCACCCCCATCCTGGAGATTGAACCCAGGGCCTTCACACTGAGCTACAGGTGTCCCTAAAAGCCTAAGGTGCTCAGACTGAGTTCTCACTTGTGATCCTCCAGTCCAGAGTGCTAGGATTACAGGCATGCGCCGCCACACCCCTTTGGCAGTTCTTTTCTTTCAGTGCAATTGGATCCAGATGCGAAGCTTCTCGTAGAAAGAAAAGTGGAAAAACTACCATGAAAGGTCATTTTTACTTTTTGCATTATTCTAAATGTTTTTCATGTATTACTTTTATGTAATTAAATGTTTATCGTGGTTCAAACATGATATTCTAAAGGACATTTGGGAGAAGGGCAATAATATCAAATTTTGAATATGATTAGAAGCAGATTCCAAAATTAGAAAATTGAATGGGATATTTACATCTCAAAAGCCATATTTAATATTTAAAATTAATATCCATTAAATTACTTGTAAATTGGGAAAAATGAAAGGATAAGCCATCACTTGCAATAAGATAAGCAAATTATTATCTAAGAATGTCAGTTCTCTCCATTCCTGTCATTTACGGGGAACACATAACAGTCTGAATAATAGAACAAGAAATTATAAATAATAAGATTAAATGTTTAGTGCTTAACCTAACTCTAGCTTCTCATTCTCACTTTTCCTTACCTCAGTCTTAACTTGTCCAGCAATCTGCTTCTAGCATTAGAATTTCATAACATTTTATTTTAAACTGTTTTCAGACACTCAAAAAGTTGCACAAATAGTACAATTCCCAAATATTCCTCACCCAGCTTTCTCTAATACTATGTTACACAGCTGTTGTACAATTATTAGAATCAGAAAGTTATAGTGGCGCAATGTTTTTGCCTGTACCAGTGATGGCGAGCCTATGGCACACATGCCACAGTGGGCTGTTACCACTGAAAGCTCATAAAGGTTTACTGTCACTGGCCTATGTTGTAGATTTGTTTAAATTTATGTAGTTTGTTGGTTTTTGGAGGGAAAGCATACCGGGGATTGAACCCAGACCCTTGGATGTGCTAGGCAAAGCACTACCCTGAACTATGTCCCCAGGTCCTAGGTTTGAAGATTTTTAAACTGTTTTCTTTTCTCTGCTTCACAATCCTAACCAGGATCCCACATCGAATTTACCCATTATTTCTCAGTAATCTCCTCCAGTCTAACAGTTCTTCAGTTACCTTTTGCTCTTCATGACTGTGACACTTTTGAATGGGTTGATTATTATCTTGTAGCATTTCCCTCAAGTTGGGTTTGTTTGATGTTTTTCTCATGGCTGGAATGGAGCAATGCATTTTGGGCAAGCTTGCCATTGAAATGACGCTGCATCCTTCATACATAATGTCGAAGGCTTTATGATGTTGCTGTTTCTTATTACTGGTACTGGTGACCAAGTGGTTAAGGCGCTCTCTGCCGGGTTTCTCTCCTATTAAAAACTGCCTTCCCCTTGGTAGTTAATAAAATATCTTGAGGGAAAGAAACTATAAAAATCCCATTTCACCATAGATTTTCACCCATTAGTTTTAACGTCCTCAATTGGTTTTGCTTGCAACAGTTGTTACTATAGTATTTTCCTAGTGGTGATTTCTTTTTTCCTTCATTTATTGTACATGAATTGGAATTCATTGAATTCTGTAAGGAAGTGCTATCCCTTCTTCCAGCTTACTTACATCACAGTTGATTTAGAAATGTCCTATTCTGTGGATTAAAATTGGTTACCTTCACTGTGCTCACATTGCTCCAGCTTTGGGCATCGGAGCCTTAGAGGTTAACACTTGTGTTTCAGCAAAGCCTCCTTGGATTTTCGAGTGCTTCCTTATCAGCAGCACAAGATGTTCCAGGTTCATCTTGTATGTTCTCTACCCCAGTCCTGGAGTCAACTGCTTCTCTAAGGAACTTTGGCTCCTTTTTAGCAGAATGTGGTATTTAGAATCAAGAGCTATCACTGCTTGTAAGAATCAGAGCTTTATAAATGACGGTTTGGAGAATGCCACTTCCTCCTCAAGGATGCTGCCCCAATCTTAGTCCTCCCTATTCCCTGCCACACCCTGCTCCTTTGGTTTCTGATTTAGGCTGCTTCTGTTACTTTTGCACAAATAAACAGATACATTCTTTTTTGATATTTCCTTATATGAAGAATAACATAGTGTAGCCTTTCTTTTATCATTTTTATCTCTCACTTAACAGTGTGTTGGAAATCAGTTGTAGAGCTTTTCCTCATTTTTACAGCTATCTCCTGCATTGTTGTATATATGTATTTTATTATTGTTGGAGATATATCTGCAGAGTGAAATACTAGCAGCAGGGTAGCTGGGTGGAAAGGTAAATGTCTATGTCACTAAGTGCGGCATTGCCAAATTTTTTCCAGAATTTCAGATTCTCCCACCTTCAGTGTTGTGAGTATACCCGTATCACCGTGATTTCAGTGACAGAATATGTTGGCATTGACATTTACCACTATTTGATTTATTACCTTAAGCAACATTTTGGAAATCCCAAGTCTTCTCTAAATTCAGTTCTTTTGATTTATTTTTACCATTTGTACCTACTCCAGGCATGGTAGCACACACCTGTAGTCTCAGCACTTGGAAAGCTGAGGCAGAAGGATTGCTGCAAGTGTGAGGCCAACCTGGGCTATGTAGCGAGATCCTGTCTCAAAAAAAAAAAAAATAATAATAATAAAATAAGCATATTAGCACTCTTGTGTTTTTAAATTATTAATGCTTTTTTTTTTTCTTTTTCATTCTAGGTCTTGCTCCTCTGGTCTATCTGACAGATGAATGCTATAATTTTTTGGCAGTAAAATTTTGGATAGATCTTAATGAAGATATTATTAAACCTAACATATTAATTGCTGCAAGCAACCTCCAGTGGCGACCAGAATCCAACTCTGGAATTCCTACTTTATTTGCTGTAGATTTTTCTGTGTTTTCTGCCCGTCCCAAAGAGGGCCACTTTCAAGAGAGATTCAACAAAATGAAAAATGTTGAGGTAAAAGTACTTTTCGTCATCATGACATATTTTGGTATTTTACTACTTTGACAGGATCAAGAAATAGCATAAGTTGGATAGTTGTGGTAGAGTGTGAAGGTGAAGTTTCGTCATATATCTAATGCCCAAGAAGAGATGAGGTAATAAGGGAATGACAGCTATCACATGGAAAAGGGTGACTTGAAGGGAACTGAGTTAGGAGAAATTGTGAAAAGGATCATCAGAGATCAGACCATGGTGGCAAACTGGAAATTGGAAACAAGACTATGAGTTACCTGTGGCTAACAGTAGTTGGCAGTAGGGTTAGTTAATAATGTAAGCTAGTAGTTTACATTTAAACTATAACGTGTCTAATATTGTATACAGTTTATGTCTCTTTGATTTGAATGAAGATATTATTAATCCCAAATAGGAAACACTAAAATTACTTGCCTCAGATCACACATACGCATTTTTCTAGGTATATATGTTTGCATCCCAGGTTTTTAAAGTTTTGCGAAATCCTCTCAGGTGTGAGGTTACACCATTAAGTTAACTGGTATTTGTTAAGTTGCTGGTATCTGACCAGCTGTGGCTCCTTAAAAACCAGTTCCACATAGATTACCCTGTATTTCATTTGAGTTAATGTGTGGGACACACGTGAGGTGTGAGGCAGTTCTTTGATTTTAATGCCCTACAAAGCACTCTCTGGATGTGATGGTTTCCTGCTATGAGATAGTACGTGGAACTAGAACATAGGCCCCAATTTTACTAATACCATAAAACCTTGCTGACTAAACAAGACGGCTGGGGTGCTCTCTCACATCTCTTTCCTTCACACCTGCACCCTCCCTCCTTTCCCTCCTCCTCAGCACCTTCCTCCAGCTAGGCCCCCCTAAATCAGTGGCGTTGGTTTTGCACTTTTGCATTGGCATGTTTGACAGCTGCTGTCAAGTTTTGGGTATCTCATTTGTTCTAGTCTGAATATTTTAGTTCTGGTCTTAAACGAAATATTACGTGAAAACGTGTATGTTGCAACTTACAAAACAGGTTTTCTAAATTACCTTCTTAGAATGTTGACACATTTTGCAATGATGCAGCAAAGAAGCTCACATATTTACTCAATGTAAATGATCCCAAGTGGTCTGCCCCATCTGAAGACTGTACATCAGAGCCACACACTGCTCAGACAGTCCTTGGTACAGGAAATAAGAGCCTGGTAAGTTAATATAAATTTAAGAAATATTACATATGATGGAAACAAGTCTAGTATAGAATTAGCAAACATGGTAAAATGTAATAAACTTGATTAAAAAGGGTGGTAAATTGTTATGTAGCCACTGTAAGTATAGGCCATTTGGAAATTATTTCTTGTTTATTAAAGCAAGACTGTCTTTGGGGACACTTTACAACAAGTGCTTTTTCACTTTCAGCATTCTAAATACATATGATTGAAAAAGCCTATTTTGCCTATTTCTTTTTCCCATTCCATTGGGGTTGATTCTAAGATTAGTTCTACTCATTAAATCACAGAAGATTCAGGGCTGGGGACATACCTCAGCGGCACAGTGCCTGCATGGCAAGTGCGAGGTCTTGAGTTCGATTCCCGGTACTCCCCCTCTCCAAATCACAAAAGGTTCAAATCAAAGTAAAGTCTATGCTGTTGCTAAACTAAATAGCAACCACTTGGTAAGTGTAGCTGTATTAACTCATTTAATCCTCACAACAATGAAACAAAGCAACTATGGAAACTATTACTACTGATGAGAACTGTGATGGAAAAAGGTTGAACTGTTAACTTGCTGGGCATGGTGCTTCACGCCTGTAATCCCAGCACGTGGAAGGCTGGGGCAGGATGATTGCTGTGAGTTTGAGGCCAATCTGGGTTACATAGTGAGTTCCAGGGCAGGCTGAACTGCATAGTGAGACTGTGTCGCAAAAAAATTACCTAAGATCACAAAGCTAAAAATGTAGGCATTAGAACTCAGGCAGTATGTGTTCTTAAGATGGTTTTAAAATATCTCTTTTTGTTTGGCCTATTAATGATTTTTTAAAAAGATTAAGCATAAGTGATATCAATTTTTTTTTGTCTTTGACTGTGTTATTCTTCATCTTCCTTTCATGTCACTTTTATACCCTTTTGTGCAAAATCATTTCCTTCTGAAACAGGAATAGTAACGAGTATTTCTTGAACTCATCTAATTTGTTAACAGTTGGATAAATATCTGTGATATTTGTGTGGTATTTTTAATGAAAGGTTAATTTGACATTGTTTTCTACACTAGTACATAATTATGATAGGTTACTTTTTACTTTGTTTTATTAGATGTCTTCTTCTAGTACTGACATAAATTACCAGAGTCCTTTATCGCTTTGTTCGCCAAAAGGGAAGCCCATGTCCACACCCACATCAGCCCAAATAACTTCAAAGTCTTGTGAAGGGGAGAAAGCAATGAATGACCCAAAAAGCTGCAAAAAGAGAAGAGCCCTGGATTTCCTGAGTCGAGTGCCTTTCCCTCCGCCTGTGAGTCCCATTTGCACATTTGTTTCCCCAGCTGCACAGAAGGCCTTTCAACCACCACGAATTTGTGACACCAAGTACGAAACACCTATGAAGAAAAAGGAGTTGAATTTTCCTCAGATGACTCCACTTAAAAAACCCAGTGAAGTTTCTCTTTTGGAAAGCAATTCAATAGCTGATGAAGAGCTTGCAATGATAAATACCCAAGCCCTCTTGCCTGGTTCTGCAGGAGAAAATCAACTTCCATCTATCAGTGAATCCAGGAGCACTGCTTCTTCCAGTTCAGAAGATTATCTTGGACAGAAAAGTCATTACACTGTGGCTGTGGTCAAAGGACAAGAGAATTCCCAAGCCAGCACAGAAGAATGTAAGAACAGCTTGCAGGACACAAGTAGGATAAAGAATTTATCCAAGAGATTGCAAAGGCGACAAAAACATAAATGACAATAGTTACTGACTCTTAACCTTTCCAGTTTGTGGTACAGTTTTAAACTGCCTATCAGTATTTGCATAACAAGAAAAGCCATGACTAATAGTTTCATGGTTGCCTATTTGCATATCACAACTGTTCCTTGCTCAGTTCTGTTTTCAGCTGTATGTCTTAAAACTGTACATTTATAGACTAATCAAAAAAAAAACTCATTTAAATCTTTCTTAGGATTTGATCACAACAAAATATTATTTTACAAATAAATATACCCTTTTAGAGTGTATCATTGACTAATTGAAACAAAGTTTTGAAGTATAGTTATTTTGACTCTGATAATTCCTCTCAGTGTAGTTTATATTTTAGGAATGTTTTAGAGGTAACTTCCTATGAAAATTTTCCTTAATTCATGCATTGGTTTCTGCTATAGTTCCATCCTGTTCAAAAGTCAGGATAAATATATTATAGTGGGGTTTTCTTCTAGCCAATTCTTTATCCTTAAGCCAGCATGATACAAGAAAAATAGAACCCTCAAGGTAACTACTTTGTGTGATCCCAGTGTGATCTCTGAAATTAAATTACTTCAATTTAAAATTCAAATTCTTAAGTCAGAAACAGATTTTATAGTTAATTTTTAAAAGCAAATCGGTCATCCATTCTGGAACTTTTTAAACTTGCTTTCAAATTAGTGTTGATTTACCTGCTTTGTCTTTAGCAATATCATAGGACCTAGAATGTACTGCCTGTTAAACCCACCACCAAATCAAAAGCAACAAGTAATATTTGTTACTTTATTATGTTTGTAATAAAGAGATGAAGTTCTAACTAGGAGCTACATAATGGCATAAGGAAGCTCTTAAACGGGGGTTCTAATACATCTTAAAACGTGTGTATAATATGTATTCAAATCTAATTATAGACACATTTCAAAGTCAAGAATAAGTCCTTTTGCTTTTGGTTTGGTTTGGTGGAGACAGTCTCACTGTGTAGTTCAGGCTGACCTTGAACTTGTAGCTATCCTCCTGCCTCAGCCTCCTGAGTGCTGGGATTACAGTCATGTGCCAGTAGGCCCAACTAGAAGGATAAATCCTTTTAAAAATCAGTTTGTGGCCAAGGATTTAGAAAGTGCCTACCTGGCAAGCACAAGGTTGTGAGTTCAAGCCCCAGTTAAAAAAAAAAAAAATCCGTTTGTGAAGCTTGACATGGTAGTACTCACCTGTAATCCCAGCCACTATGATGGGAGGCTGAAGCAGGAGGATTACAAATTTAAACCCAACTTGCATAATTTAAGTGATTTGCTGAGACCTTTTCTCACAGAATAAAAAAGGGCTGGGGATAGCTCAATGCAAAGGCCCTGGGTTCAGTCCCCAGTACCAGTTTTTTAAAAAACACTAACTTGTGGGCTGGCAGTGTACCATCCCCAGCACCATCCAAAAAAAAAAAGTTTCCTTTTTTCTTAACTGTGATCCATGATTTATCTTGCATCCAAAATTCATTAACCTAATAGTATATTCTGCAATTAAGTGTTCTGCTAGTCTTAGTCCAACTTAAGTTTTGTTGATGAAACAATATGGGGGCCAGGGTTTAGCTCAGTGGCACAGTGCTTGCCTGGCAAGCATGAGGTCCTGAATTCAATTCCTGCTACCAAAAAAACCAATGTGGCCTTTGCATCCTAATCATTCTCTTCGTTCCACTCTAGAACAGGGAGTAAAACAAGTCTCACATGAACAGGAAAAATTCTCTTTTCAAGAATTTAACCTTTTCTTTTTGAATCCTAGAAATAACTGCTCTCACTTGCTCTATTCTCATTCTCATTCAGATCACCTATTATAGAGATACCTAAAACATACACTCCTTTTTATGAATTATAAATAACATCCAAGCTGCATGAACAAAGTGTAAAGCCTGACTATGTATATACAATGCCCTCCCAGAAATGACAATTTAATACTTACAAAGCTGTCAGTGTATACTGCATGATAAGAATAAGTGGTAAAAAGTTTGTGTTATTTATTCAGCAGTCACTTAATGAGAGCATATTGTGTTTACAGAGCACATCCCAGCTCTGTGAGTAATGCGAGCAGTAACAAAGTAATGCAAGTCAGTGTTAGGGTTCAAAAGATGATGCAAATCAGAAGCCATGGAAGTTGAAAGCCAGATTACTTCTAAATGGGATAAAGTTGGTGGCATTGCGTTATTTCTAGGCTTCAAAAGCAAGTATTTCAGAGGTCATCTAGAAAAAGAAGAGACAAACGGGCCAGGAACCTATCAAAACTGTATCAAAGCTCTGGCTCCGTAGCCCAGAGCCACTTGGTGAGGATTACCTCCCTCGCCCCACGTGAACCAGCCAGCCAAACCAGGGATATTGAATCTGCGCCTTTGGGCTACTCCTTTGGACTTGAAGGTAATTCCCTCTACTAAAACAGATGACACCATCCTTTTTGAGCTGGTTCTGCAGTAACTATATTGACTGAAATACCCAGGATTACCGGGGTCTAGAAAGTAGGAATATTATTAAGTAGGTTGTTATTACAGGATTACTGTGTGCTTTACTTAAACATAAAGAATTTTTTAAAACTAAAACAGCTTAGATTCATTAAAATGTACTGTTTTTATGTCTGTTCACCAAGCTTTGTTAGTCAACGGATATACCAGTGTTTTAAATGCGAACAAAAAATTACGAATACATTGCTGGTAGTCATCAGGATGTTGAGAGATTTCCACAATGTTAATGGAATGTTCAAATAGTCTTTTGGTTTTGTGAGGCAAGGATCTCACTTTGTAGCCCAGGCTGGCCTCAAAATCCTCTTGCCTCAGTCTCCCAGGCCCTGGGATTACAAGTGTGCACCACCATGCCAGGCTAAAACGGACTTTCTAGTGTGTACACATGTATATAAGGAAGAAAATATCAAGTTGCTTTTGTCTTTACACTTATGGCTGCTGTTGGACTACTAAATAAGTTATATAGAAAAACTGGTTATCATATGTTTGAATTCCTTGGGATTTAGGTAAATTTATTGAACCAAAAAAATTCAATGACAAATCCATATAAATGCAATACCATATACAATTTGTAATAACCATAAAAGCACCATTATATAATACTTAAAATAATTCACAGAACATTAGAAAGCTGTTGGCCCACAATAAATAGAGCATACACCTTATTGGCTTGTCCTTCATGGTCTCATACCAAATTAATCTGCTCCTAAGTGCTGGAGTTTAATTTGGATTCATATATTCAGTACCCACGTAAGAGAGACATTCCAGAGCTGTGGTAGAAGTTTATTATCTCAAATGACGCCACAGAAAACATTACGACTGCTCTATCTTCCAGTGTGCGTGGCTTTACATACTCTTGTGTGATCTTTATCCTAGGCTGCTCAATTCCTTGCACTCCCAAATGTTTTGGCTGCCAAGTAATTACATTTATAGGCATAATTTTTAAAATTCCTTCATTGTTTCTCTTAAAATTATTTTATGAAGGCAGGTTAATTTTATTTACACAATTAGACAACAGACAAAATTTAATCCTGTTGAATAAAGTAGTTAAACATAAAGCATGACAAATAATGACACTGATTTTCCTGAGTCACTTGTGTAGCTATCAATAATTGTAACAATAGTAGATCATTAAACTAAAGGAATAACTTCCCAAAGTGTCCACTTCGAAGAACAGTATTTCCTTATGTGTAAACTTTCACCATTTTAAAGGAAAATCAGTATCATTAGTGACATATCTCACGTTTTTGGATACATAGATTATCAAGTAGCAATGGCACTAAAAACATTTTCTGCCTCTTACGTCTCCCCCACCTTTCTCATTTTCCTGGTAGAGGTGAAATTTTTGAAAAAAAAATGGACTAATAAAAATGGTACTGAAATTTATGTATAATATAAACACTTTCATGTATGAACCTATGTGACTAATTGGTTATGTTCTTGGATTTCAGTTTCAAATTAATTCTTTCCCTAGAGAAAGACTTTAATCAACTCTGCAGAATGCCCAGCATCAGACCATGCACACAAGTGCACTTTAACAAGTTCTTGTTGGTGATAGTGAATATAGTAACCTCTGCTCAGTAACTTTGGGGTTTGACTATTTACACTGGAATCAGCTCTGCTAAAATTGAACAAACAATAAATACCAAAAATTGAGTAAAAACTTATTTAGGAAAATTCTGAATGGCTGTAGGATAGGGCTCTAGTATCCATGGTGACAACCGCCCCTTCTGCTAAAGGAGCTCTCATTTGTGAAGCTGCCGTGAGCCCTCCGGTTTGGAAACTCTGTGTAGGAATTCCAGTATCCTGCACCATTGGAAGGTGATGCATTATTCCTGTCCTGGCTTCTGTTCATTCTGCTTGGTTTTTCTGCATGAAGTACACTATGAAAGGTAACATTATGTTCATACCGTTCTTTCATTCGGTGTATTTTTTCTCTTGGGACTCCATGAATGTTTCTTCTACATGGAAAAAAAAAAAACATAAACATCTAGTTAAGGCAAAAATATCAAAGTGCTTTACTTGTTGCATTGTGTTAATACTACACTCTCTTCCTCAGATGTAACTGGCAAAAGCATATCTTTCTATTGCATTATCTCTCAGGCTCTATTCCTGTTTTTCATGTTGCCCTGCATGCCTTCAAACTACCCTGAGGCTAGCTTCAGAAATGCTTTGCTTCTGATAATCTCAATTATGTGCTTCAAAACATGAAAGAACACCATGAGATTTTTAAAAATCACATATGTGATTGTTAATGACCTGCATATATTTATCATCAATTCAGGCCTATCAGTCCCTGAGACTGCTAAAAGATGCTTATTAAAACAATCTTAAACTCTAGCAGACACAAGTATCAACTGAGAATATAGTTAGAAACGTATTTGCCAGAGTCCGTGCTCTAGGATTTAACAACTACCTGAGGGATCCTGCCAGGGTGATTCACAGACCCTTTTTGGAAACACTATCTGCTTGTAATCATAAAATGAACTACCCTTATTCCTAAAGAGTAAATTCTGGTCTCACTGATTAAGTCGTTGATATTAACATCAGATAACACAAACTGAATATCAAAACTCATGCATTCAAAACCAAGTTAAGTGTTATTTGGACATTTATTGCTTTATAAATTAGAAGCAGCATCTAAACCATAAACAAACCACATACTGTTCAACATCTAAAGCTCTTTAGTCTAAATGCAAAAACACCATGGACGTGCCATTCCATGCAGAGGAAAGTGCTTTCAGATGTTCATTAATGAAGAAGCAATTTAGCAAAATGTTAAATGTGTCCTTTTAAAGGACCAAGATCAAGCTGAGATTTAGCATTTAGCATTATATTAGAAAACTGACCCAAAACTAAAGTCTTCACATTAATAATTTCAAAGTTACCAATTTCCAAGAATTACCATTTCTGGCCTGAAAACTACCAGTCCATTTCCAGCCTGAAAAGATTCTTTTGTTCGGTCTGAAATACCTGAAAACAGCAGGATACATAATGAGGAACTAGAAAAACAAAGAAGTACCTTGCTAACTCTTGAACGTTGAATTTCCAGCGAGTGTCAGGTTCTCGGAATATAACTTCATAGTTATTTTCAAGTGCCTGATTTTTCAAAAGTACATAAAACATTGAAGACATAGTATGTATGTTTGGGAATGTTTATGCTGCCATTTAACATTTACTACAAAGCGTTCCTAAAACTTGTTTTACCAGTAATCCAATGCCTTCATTTATCTTAATGCAGTTAGTTCTTTCCCATACTTAGCCACTCTCAGATTATAATTCACAATGTTAAGTTTTGGTCAGTTTTATCCAGCATGTAGAAATTGAACATCTTTAAAAGTTCATTACTGAGGGCTGGGGATCTAGCTCAGCAGCCTAAGCACCTGCCTGGCAAGCGCAAGGTTGTGAGTTCAATCCCCGGTGCCGCAAAAAAAAAAAAAAAGTTAATTACTGAACTAGTTTAAAATACCCCAAATGCAGGAGTGAGCAGCAAACTCAGTGAGTTCTCAGAGTCATACTGTGCTTATCAGAGATTTATTTCTGTCAAACGCTTTGTTCTATTCCTCAAGCCTTGATTTAGAAAATGAGAGTGTCATAGAAACATAGTTTATGAAGTAGAAGTGATTTCCGTGTGTTTTACATGATCATCCCTCCAGAGGTAGCTCTAGCTGCTATGCAGTAGTCTGACTCACCCAGTTTCCTTGAGTTTAGAAAACAATTACGGTCCCTATACAACATCCAAATATTCTTTGCACCCATAAGTTGAATCCTGCTTTATCTCAACTTTCTGATATTACTTTTGTTTACTATGTTACATAACAATGAAAAGAGCTAAGTAAAAAGATTTTCTCATAAATAGGATGAATAAGTTCTCATGTGCTATTACACAGAAGGATGATCGTAGTTGACACTGTATCAAAAAAATCAAAATAGAAAAGGATTTCCAATGTCTTCATTACAAAGAAATGGTAAGTATTTGAGGTGATGGATCACCAAAATATCCTGATTGATCACTGCACATTGTATACATGTACTGAGACAACTATTAGTTGTCAGTTACATTTTTTCTTTTAAATGGTAAACATTTCCTCTTTATTGTTTGGATGGGCTCTTCTCATTAGGGAAGGATTCAACTATCATAAAAACATCTAATTTCTGAGCTTCATTAATAGCTGCAAGTGGCTGAAAAAATTGTTCATATCCAGAAAATGAAAAGTAAAATGCCTTCCCGTAGCCACTGTCATCCCTAACTCTTGTTAATCCCTAACTCGTTTTAAGATGTGCATGAATTCATTCAACCCTTCCTGCCCCTTTTCATTTCTCGCCCACATGACCTCTCAGTCATGAACTGAAATAGACACAGAGTGGATGCTTATTCTTTCTTACATTCATCTAAGTCCCACAGTCTGGGCCTGAGTACTGTAGAACTGACAAAAGTATTATATTTTTGCCCAAAATGTAAAAAGCCTAAACATAGACTGCCATGAATCCAGTGTGGGAGATACTCACTTTACAATTACCAGTGGGGATTATTCATAATACAAGTAGAAGCTGTCTGCTTCCTGCCCTACCTTGCATGGTGGTGGGTGTTTTCTCCATTCTATACCCAACAGAGAATGAAAAGTTATTAGCATGAGACAAAATATTTCTGGGAAAAAAGGTATCTAAAGTCTTACCTGACCTGAGTCCCATTTCCTTGGAGAGCTGAGTTATGTGTGTATTTCTGTGCTACTGCCTTAATGGGGTTACAGTGATAATCCTAAAATTATTTCTAAATTAAAAGATTCTGGGGCTGGGGATTTAGCTCAGCCGCACAAGCGCCTGGACGTGAGTTCGATCCCCAGTAACCAAAAAAAGAAAAAAAAAAGATTCTGTTGCCCCGGAACTCCCAGCTGACGATGGTAGACAGTGTTACGATCCCCTGAGTCCCAGAGAAAGTTCTATTATAATGTGTAACCATGGTCATGCATCAATTAGTCCAGTATTTTCCTGCAAGTTGCAGTGAAACGCCTCTGTATGGAAAGTAACCAAGACTGGAAAGCTGTTAAGAATGCAGATCCAAAAACAACAAAAAAATGCAGACCCAGAACTGTTTACCAGGGAGAATTTAAAAATTGTGCCCCAAGGTGAGATTACTATCTCAGCGAATTTCAACCACTACATAGCAGAGAAACAGTAAAAGCTACTTTACCTGCTCCTTTCAAGAACTACTGTTAGTAAACATGAAATCATGAAGACCAGAAAAAGAGGAAAGAACAAATGTTTCCACTTTCTCACAAAACGTCCATAACTGAAAATTCAGAATGATACTTCTTCCTACCATGACTGCATAGGGCTTCATTTCCCAGGCGTGGAGGTTGGTGTTATCAATAATAATGGGGGATATGCCATTCCTCATTGCTTTTCTTGCTGCAACACAATTTACATAACAGTGAACATGCAATAATCAGAATGGTGAGTGTCATCCATATTTTGTCATTTTTGTTATAAAGTGTCATTATACAATTTTAAAATGCCACCCGTTTTGGAACCCATTATCAGTAATTTCTCCCCCTAACTGCTAAAGAGGTTATGCTATGAAATTATGCTTGGGGGTAAAAGTAGAACTTTGAATTTAGCTCACTCCATAAAAGTTACTCATTCTGAAGCAGCTGAAATCTATGTGCAAAACAGGGCTTCCCAGGATTTTAGAAAGGAATTCATCACCTCTTTTCTGGTTCCATTCATGAGCTTCCTCCAAGAAGTCAGGATTGAACTCATAGGCACCATCTTCCCTGGCGAAAAAATCATCCGTGCTGAAAATCACAGCCATAGGAAAATCATGCTGCAATTGTCTGGAAAGTGGAGAAATGAAAGAAGGATTTTTAAATTACATGTTACAGTCGTGGTAGAAATGATTTCCTTCCATTTCTTTTTTTTTTTCCTTCTTCCATTTCTAACATTTAGCAGTTTATAATTCTGAGATCACCAGGTTTTGAGTTGTTAAGCCTCGATTTAAAAAAAAAATGCTTATCTCTGGAAGGCATTGCTCCTCAGCAGGAGGCAGAAGAGGTCTGAGAAGTGGCTGTGTGTTGCCAGCCCTTAAAACTGAGGGGCTCCTGGTCAGCACCACTGCCTTCTGCCACACACAGGGCTGACTAAAGACAAAAGTCTATTTGGCTAGGTTGGGGGTGTGGTGACTGTCTTTCCTGCCGGACACCCCATGACCATTCCTCTCCAACATACAGGGCCCTGTGGAGACCTGCCTCCAGGTACCGCGCCCCATGCTGCAGCCCTTCCCTTGGCCCCTAAACTCTTACCTGTCCTGGGACCCATTTCCGTGGAGCTCTGTTCTCTGTAAAGACCCATCTGAGAAACTAGTTCTTGCTGAGGTATGAAATGTGGACAAAGATGATGTGTGTGTAACATATTTTACATTTTAACAATAACCTAGACCAAATGGAAAAAAGCACAAGAGAAGGAAAGAGGTGAACCCAATATTTCCCAAGCCTTTCTACCACAGGAAAAGGAAAAACCATGCAGTACCTCCTTTAAAGCAACAAATCACAAAAGGGGTATTAAATCTGTACAAAAAAAAAACACTTCAAAGAAATGAGACAAAGAATTAAGATGAGTTATGTACATGTACCAACTCCCCACGATGAACAGAATCATTATATACTATAAACATGTATCAATAAAAAAAATTTTTTTTTAAAGAGAAGACTTCCCATTTGAAATCCTTACAGTATCTGGCACGAGGCGGGGATTATGCCAGGAGTACCACGGGAGGTTGCTGCGCCTCCTTTCCTCATCTGCAAAAGGTGGTGCCGATGAGCGACAACAGAGGCGACGCCTAGCACAGCACCAAACACTGGCACAGCTCGCGTACACTCCTGCCCTCGGTCACTACAGCACTCGCCAGCCCATTCCAGCATCTACACTGATCCAACAGGCAATGGAAAATACGTAGCTACACTGCCAGGGTCAGCATAGGAGATATTTACAAGATAGAGGGAGAGAAAAGCTTAGAGAATGACAAAGGCAAAAAATGCAAAGAGAAGGTACTGCAATTTAACTCCCTTCCCCTCCCTCCTTGTTCTTTTACAGCAAGAAGAAAAATCCTAATCCAGAAGGAACCTGGAGCCACAGGTAATAAGTGAGCGCCTGAGTTTTTCTGCCAGAGCTGGGTTCAATTCTTGCCTCTTTCACTATGTAGTCAGGTGACCTTGTCCCCCTAAGCTTGTTTTCCTAAAACACAAGTAACAATCCCTACCTACTAAATAGAGCTACTAAGACTCAAATGAGTCAAGGTATAGGAAAACATAAAGGGTAAGGCACTTTACAAATATAAATTACTGTTGTTTTGTTAGTAATAACAAGCCATATTTACTCAACCCCTACAGTTAACATGCCATGGTAATAAATTACATGAGAATGTGTATGTGAAATAATCCTTAGAGCAATGCATTGGACAAGAGAGATGAAAGAACAAAAGGAATGCCTTGATTTTCAAAAATGAATAAATTAACATTGCAGAAACAGTAAACAAACCTCTGCCAGAATCGTTCAGAAGGCATGATAGAAGGCAGCACAAAGAGCTGAAAAAGTATCTAAATCAAATACATTTTTTTAATGGATAACCAAAGGACATGATATCTTGATTTAAACAGTAACTTGATAAAATCTATCTTGATACCCTTATGAGAAAATGCAGGTCATAAGAGAATATATTCTATTACCCAAAGTCTATTAGTTAATTAGCCCACCTATTAAATATTTATCGAGCACTTAACATATGCCAAGTACTATGTGAAGTGTTAAGGCACAAAAATAAAGTACTGTAGATGCTTTTAAGAATTCACAGCCTGGCCAAGGAGCCAGGCCCCCCACAGCTAGCGTGACCCAGTGGAGAAAGCTGTGTGGATAAAGCTCTCACAGAACTGCAGGGCAGCAACAGGTTCTGATGAGAAGAGCACTGCAAGGAAGGTAGCACAACTGGACCTTGCAGGTTGGGGGTTTCTGTCTCTTGTGGGACAAGTTAAGAGAATGGGAGGTGTGAGAAGGAAGAAACTAATGTTTTTTGGCTTGTTAGTGAAGGCTCTCAGGGAAAAACAGGAACAAAGTCAATAAGGGTCAAAAGTGGCAAAACATACTGGAAACACTGGTTTCAGTTCTGAGTGCCACAAATTTAAAGGGAAATTTGGCAAGCTGAAAGTTCACAGAACATGAAATTATGTCAGAGGAACAAAGATCGTGAAAGAAATGTGGGGTATTTGCAAGGTGAAAACAAATAATAAAAATGATTCCTGGTAGCTACCCTCAGATGCTGGGGAGCCTGTTTGTGTAACTGAGGAAATGAATTTGTCTTGGAGTCAGCATCTTGGCTAAGTTCAGCTGGGCAGTTCTGCTGGTCTTGCCTGGAGTCAGTTATGCAGCTATAGTCATATGACAAATTAAGGGAACAGGAAGGTCTAGGCAGGTCTCAGGACACCATGGTGGGACTGACCCAGGCCCTTCACAGACCACAGGAGAGAAAGTAGGCACGCGCAGACGCTGCAAGGCTCCACACTGTGTTTCTCACAGCAAAGCCACTTTCAAGGGGTAGGAAAATAGTTCCTGCCTCTTGACCAAACTGGAGCAAAGAAAACGTGGCAACTTTCAGTTGATCAACCACATAGAACACAATGTGTAAGAAACGAAAAGTAGAAAGACTGAAAGTAAGGCTGACAGTTTCCATAATAAATAGTTATTATTTGGCCTTAATGATACTGAAACTAAAAAGTTCAAGTCATGAATCTAAATCTTAACCTCCAATACAACCAAACATTATAAAGACACCTTAGAAAAAATTTAAGGGTAGTAGTAGATGCATTTTCAGACACATATACAGTGGACCCTCAAGTTACAACTGGCCTGCCATACGAACAGCTTGGTTATGACCAGAATTTTAGTTTTAACTTATGACCACAATCTTGAGTTGTGACCTGAATGCCAGCTGCTTGGGCTTCCAGACGTCTCAGATACAGATTTAACCCTTAAAGAGCTCTGGAAGGAACATCACGGCATCCTTCCCTGAATGGGGCTCATTGAGAAATCCTGAGCTGATGTCTCTAGGACACTGAGAGCTGCTGTATACAGCAGAGAGACTTCAAAGGCTGCGTAGAGGAGCCTGAGCCTTCCATTGACGACTTGAGTTACAACCAAGCCCTCAGGAATGCACTGAGTTTGTAAGTCAAGGGTCCACTGTATTTTACTGGGCGTTTCCCCCAAGCATGAATATTTCATATTTGTGAACACTGTAAAGTTTCAAAATTATTTCTATCAGTAATGGTATTTAGTCCAAATAATGAAAGCTATGTTCAGGGTGAAATAACAGTGTATAATTTTATTTCCTATCTTAATGTAATAAACCACTATGGAAACTCATTCCAAGATTTATTCTTCTTTTTGGTCCACATTTGATATTCCCTCTAAATCTGGTTTCATTTGTTTTCCTATTAAGTCCACACTCATGAATTTGTTTTATTTGTTAAACATTTTCAGAGTTGAGTTTTTCTTTTTTCTTTTTTTTTTTTGGTACTGAGGATTGAACTCATGACCTTGCGCTTGCCAGGCAGACGCTTGTGCCACTGAGCTAAATCCCCAGCCCCTGAACTTTTCTTTTCATATACATTTCTTTATCTATTCTTGTTTTCCCCTTTATGGTTTAAACTATAGACTAGAAGTTAATACTCTCCCTGTTTCCCTTAAAAAGACTTTAGAGCACAAAACAGGTACCCAATCATATTTTATTTCAATTCTATTCCTCTTTAGAAAATAAAAACAAAACATAGAACTGCTATTCTTTTTATTTACAGATTTTACCTTAGAGTAAAAATTACGTTATTGCGCTGAGGATTTAGCTCAGTGGCAAAGCACCTGTCTGGCAAGCACAAAGTCTGAGTTCGATCCCCAGAATGGAAAAAAAAAAAATTATTTAGCATCACTATGAGGCAAGACCACTTTCTGGTCACTTGTTAAGACATACCTGACTGTAGGTTCCACAGTCTCCTAACGAACAGGTGGGCAAAAATATGAATGTTTTCCACCCTTATGATTCTAATGCTTTTTTTTTTTTTTGGTCCATATAATGTTCCTGAGTGACCATCCCTTCAAAAACTTGCCTTATCTTCACCTAAATGTTAATGAGCACCAGGAGCCATAATACCATCTTGAAAATACAGGACAATAAAACCTCCTCAAGCTACATATAGAATTGATTAAATAGATAATCTAAAGAGTCTCAAACTTAAGTGGAAGCAATAAATACTGTTTCATCAGCTTCGGAGGTGATAAGGATAATGCCCCAGCTTTAGCTTTTGTTAGGGTGGCCAGGAGTCTTAGGCATTATGTAAACTGAAAGAATGAAAATAAAAGGGAAAAAACAGATCGTCACTTCTACCTATCCTTCACTTCTCCCAGTTTCCCCAGGTTTACTTAAAATCACTACTGTGAGAGAAACTCAGGTACTAACCTAGATCTCACAACTTATCATTTTTTCTGTAATTATTTAATAATAATCATATAGATATTATATAGTCACTGGCTCACTCACTGGGAAAGTCCAACATTACTATTTAATTTTGACTTGTACCCTTAACTATGGAAGTTTCCAAACATGTAAAGGTAGATAGGATAAGATATCAATACCCACATATCCTGACCTAGCTTCAGAAATTACCACCAGGTGGCCAGTCTTCTTTCATCTACTTCATGTTTCAGTTCATCAGATATTCCCAATGCTCAAAATTTCCTGTTTGTCTCATTAACATTTTCCTAAAGTTTGTTTGTTTGAATGAGGAATCAAGTAAGACCCACACATTATAACTGAGCACCTTACCCCTTAACTCTTACCTATTCTACAGTTTTCTCTCTTTTGATTTCTATCTGAATCTCCCTAATCTTTTAATTAGAAAACATTGAAATCTATACCAATGAGTTGAAAAACAGCACAATGAACACTGCTTACCCTTCACTTGTCACCAGACATTAACATTTTGCCTTATTATTTTGCCTCTCACATAGAATTTTGGATGGAAATAAGTTGCAGACATAATACTTTATTCCTCAATTCCTTAATCAAGTATCTCCCAAGAATAAGAACATTCTCTACATAACCACAATACTGTTATCACATCTAAAACACTAACTTTAATTCATAAAATCATTAGATTTTAAATTTTTATATTTCCCTGATTCCCAAAATGCTTTTCATAGGCTTCAAGTAGTATGTTGGTTACTAGGTCTGCTTGTGTCTTTCAGTCTGGAGCAATCCTCAGTTCCTGTAGGTTCCTTGTTTCAGAGTCCAGATTAGCTGGTGTGAGAATGTCCCGTGCTGGGTTTGTCTGATGGTTGCCTCAGGAGTAGATACAGGCTTAACACTTTTAGAAGGGAAGTAAGAGGCTACATTCATGTACTTCCCGTTGCACATGGTTCCACCATGCGAAGTTTGAGCACTTGTCTAAAAGGCTACTTAGAATCAGCCAGGTCTCTCCCCTGGGCAGGTGCTCCAGCTCCTCTGTAACAGGAAGTAACGTGTGGGTGTGAAACTGACACGCGGAAGCGTCCAGCTCTTCAGCAACCTTTCCCTCACCCATTTTATATCTACTGCTCTAATCCCTGCGACTCAATTTTTACACTGAGAATTGCGCAATTTTGATTTTTTCATTCTGTAATTCCTTCTCTATTCCTAAATGGCTCACAATAAAGAGCTTTCTTTCCCCTTCTCTTTTTCATAATCTTTGCCATTGTTATCCTTTATGATGCACGAATTCTCTCAGATTGGGCCAATAGGTATTCTTCAAACTGGCTCTTATATTAGTGCCCATGCACGTTTTAAGAGTATCATTTTTTCTTTTCCAATTGGTGAAGAAATACGTATTTACTGCATAAAATTTCAAAATACAAAACTACAAAAAAGGAACATTTCTGTATTACCCCAACTAAAAATAACTATTATTAATAACAGTTTGGCCTTCTTTACAGGACTGAGATAGTTATGTATCTTCTCACATTTTATTTGATCTTTTGTTTCATAAACACAGGAGCATAATGTAAAGCATACCACAGTTTTACCAAATTTTTTCCACCAAGTTATTTCCCACCTCATGAAATATTCCTCTCTGACATTTTTAATGACATGACAACTTATGAATATGCTATAATTTAACCAGTGCTCTATGAATAGATTTAGTTTGTCCCACATTTCTCTGATTATCAACAAAAAGACTAATTCTTTTCTTATGTGTGTTGGTCATTTATTCTTTTGTGAACTGCATTTTCATGTCCTTTTTCTGATATAGTATTTTATTGGGAGGTGTAGCTTTCATTCTGAATGCCAAGTTCTTTGTTTTTTTGTTTTTGTTTTTTTTGGTACCAAGGATTAAACTCACAACCTTGCACTTGCCAGGCAGGCACTTATGCCACTGAGTTAATCCCTGACCCACTGAATGTCAATTTCTCAAGAGTTTACCAATTGTTTTTTAATTTTGTTTATACTAAAGTCTAATTTTTAAAAATTCTGTTTAGTCACATACATTCATCTCTTATTTTGATTTTATACCTTTGATGGTACATTTAGAACACTCTCAACCCAAAATTGTGTAAATATATCTATGTTCTATTACATTTTCTTCCTCAATACATCTAAAATTTTGTGTATGTCAGCATTTTTGTCTTTGATTCTTCTCATGGTTGGCCAAGGTTGGTTGTTCTAACAAATTTTCTTTTCAAGAGTGCTAATAGCTGATCAAAGAACTTGGTATGTATTCTCTCTCCTTAACCTTTATAACAATTTTAGGAGGCAATATTTTCTCTGGTTTATAGATAAAAAACTTAGCACTTTAAGAGTTTAAATAACTGGCTTGAGTTTACACAGCTTGTATGTGGCGCTGATGAACTTTTACCCCAGGTCTATACAGCCAGAGCATGCGGGAGTTACGTGTTTTGCGAGCTCCTGTAGACCTGACAAAGCCCTTCTGGTTGTCTTCCTCCGTCCATTAGCAACATGGAGAGAGCCAGCTCTAGTGTCTACCTTAGCGACAGCTACCGTTCTTAAGGGGCCCCCAGTGCTGCTGCAGCTATATCCCTGACATCGTATTCCACAGAACAGCAAGAGGCAAGGCAGCCTTAAAAACTGTAGTGCTATATAGTCGGGCACATTGTCACACCTCAAAATAGAGAGCTCCTAAGAAAGGGTAGATAATTAACAGCTTTTGCAACAGTGTTAGCATGACATGTCTAGGTATTGAATTTACTTTGTATCACTTCTGAGTCTTCCACTTAAAAATGTTCCATTCATAATTGCTGTTTATATTGATTCTGATTATGTTGACTCTCACATTTAACTACTCTAGTACTTTTCATTTTCTGCATTGTGGGTCTGCTCACCCTATCTCTCATGAACATTAAACACCCACATTTATTTCAAAATCTTTTTAAAAATATGTATCTCATTTAGCTTCTTTTAAATGTTTTTTAGTCAACTACCTTCATATTTCAGACTCCTCATTTGTGTCCTTTTGTATCAAAGACAGGACTATACAATACCAATGTAAGTTTTTAAATATAGAAAAGAGCAAAAGAAATAATATAATGAACACCTGTATACTCACCACCTGGAGCTGATAATCATTAACATTTTCTCATACTTATTTTGTTGTCTTAAAATTCATCAAACTTGGCACCTTAACTCTTAGCATTTCCAATATTTTCCTATGCTTCACTTCCCCCTTTTCACATCACTTATTATCTCCTAATGTAGCACATAATTCCCTTATATTTTATATCCATTTCCCTACCTCTGGCATACAAGGTCCACATGGGCAGGATCTGTTTTGTTCACTGGTGATTCCCAAGTACCTAGAACACTGCCTGGAACATAGTAGACACTCAATAAATATTTATTGAATGAAAAAAATGAAACATTACATATTTTAGATTTATTCATGCTGATATATACAGTCCATTCCTTTTAACTACTATGTAGTACTCTGTTATCAGCAAAATAAACATACCTAGCATTAAGTGCTTATTTTGTGCTATGCACTATTCTAGTAGCTTCATGTTTCTCACGGAAGGCTCAAATAGTCCTGGGACATAAATACTGTTATTAATCCCCACGTTGGAGACCAGTGAGTGGTACAGCTGGATTATAAGCCAGCTTTCTGGTCCCGGAGCTCCACGAGAAACCACTGTGCTTGAGTGCTATGAAATGAACAAACCATGTTTATTTATGCCTTTCTCTGGTGATCTCCAGGTCTGCAGTTTTCCCTCTGATGCGTGAGGGTGCATGAGCTTCACAGTACCTGTCTCGTGGGCACCCGCAGATGATTCCTGCGCCGTGTACCTCAAGTGGAGCAGCTGTGGAGCTTTTCGTTTTCTGAGACAATAGACCAAAGCACATGCTGTCTAAAATTTCCTTGTTTCTTTCAGAAAATTTTTTTCTGATAGAACGTATGTTCCATGAAGGCAGGGATTTTTGTCTCTATTAGAAGCATCCAGAAAAAATGCCAGGCACACAGGAGATAATAAATATTTGGTAAATGTATATGGATGGTTCATGAATATAATGCTGTCCTGACTAATTATGCAAACTCTTTCTACAGGGTCCTTAACCATGTATTTCTCCTCTATGGATAATGAGAATTTTACCCAAACCTCAGATTTATTCCCTAAAGGAGATGGGAAGTGAAGATCTTAGATCCTAGTACTTCCTGTGGATGCTATTAAAATCCTTCCAGAGGACTTTAAAATGGAAGCAGGAAACCTAGACCTGAGAACAGGGCAAGAGCCCTGGCTGTACACTATATGGACAGTCCCTCCCCTCGTGCTGGTGTGGCCTGACCTTTTCATGCTGCCAACCACCTTGCCAAGGCTGAGCGCCACCCTTGGAGATAGCAACCACACACACTGCCAGCCTTGTATCACCAAGCCACAATGGCTGAGGGAGTCCAGTGATAAGTTCCCAGCTTGTCCTTCTGTGCACTCTTGCCTTTTACCCTCAGGCCTCGGAACTAGTGCTCATTTATGAGATAGAAAAGACAGTCCTTGTGGTTACCTTGTCATTTATCTACATGGTCCCACTTGATGCTAACAGAAATCCTCTTGGTTTCCTGCACGTGGGCAGCACCCTTCTGCAGAATCTAGCAACAGGTTTCTCCTGTGTGTGTGCGCG
>RJWT010008545.1:0-26175 GCA_004365215.1 Cuniculus paca | reverse complement strand
TTTTCTGTAGTTGATGAAAATTATGTGAAGTCTGAAAAATGATTCACTAACATTCGAATGTTTGGTGCTGCGTTATTTGTCCTTCCTTCATTTCATTTAAGTCCCTTTTTGTGCCTCTTAGAATATTTTCATGATTTCAGTGAAATGATAAATGAAGGCATACAAGTCACTACTGTCATATCACAATCTGAATTCTTGTACTTACTTTTCTTTAATGTATGAAAAAAATTCCAGAAGTTTCACAAGCCCCTATACTACAAAGGTTTACACACTTACTATCAACATAGAAAACAGTTAAGCTACTTATTTTTCCAGTTAAGTGCAGCCCCAACTATTGAATGCAGAGCAGGCTGGCAAAGGAAGCTGTGGGTGGCGAACAAACCTGGTAGGCCTTGTCTGACAAAGCAAGACCTGAGGTTGATCAAAGATAGGGTTAATCTTGCCAGTTCCCACCAACCCCATCATAGATCCATCAAGAAATCATGTGGGCCAGCTCATCCTACTACTTACTCGTTTGTTGCAACCAGTGATGCTGAACCTTTTATTTTTATTTATTTTTTTCATTTATTTTTATTTTTATTTACTTTTGGTACCGGGGATTGAACTCACAACTTTGCACTTATCAGGCAAGTGCTTGAGCCACTGAGCTAAACCCCTGGCCCATGCTGGACTTTTTAGAGCTTTCCAATGATAAGAGCCTACTGCAGTATGAGTCCCACAGGTGTGCTGCCTCAGCCAGACTCCTTGTCCCACACTGTCTCCATTAGTTATGTTTCAGCCATACTAAATATCTATTCAACAAAATGCCATCAGACTTCATTCTCTTCTTGGCGTGCTTTTCTTTTGCTGTCTATTTTCTTCTTGGACTACTGTGGTGGATTAACTAATGGGCAGCTTGTAACACCCAGCTGAACAGAATAAGCATGGTTCCACTTGTAGAAGGCCCACCTGAAGACTGTTGCCAACAACATAAAAAGGAGAACTGGAGGGGAAGATGGTGTGCTGTTGATTCTCCTAGAGAACCTTGTCACGCTGGTTTTTCTGATATGAACTCAGCTGTTCTCATCGTCAGAGGAGCTCTGGACCTTGCTGTTGCTGAGGGTGGCTGTGGTTCTCTTCAGGAGAGCTCTGGTCCTTACCTTGGAGGTCACTTCCTGGCTCCAGTGCAGATCCTTCAGCCTGCTGGCACAGATCCTTCACCCCGCTGGTGCAGACTTTCTAGCTCCCACCACTGGCCTTTGGGCCTTTGCAGTGCAGATCCATGATACAGACTTGCATGAGACATTGTTGTGGGCTTTAGATATTCAGCTGGACTCATGGAGGACACTACCTAGGGCTCTAGGCCTTCAGCTGGACTCATGCAGGACATTGCCCTGTGGGATCCAGGCCCTCAGCTGGATTCTTTGGATCTCTAGTGTATGGACAGATCTCCCACATTTCATATTTGACTCTTTGGGTGAATATTATAAAATAATCCTATAAATTTGTGTCCCGTATTAAATCTTTTCCCTTATTAACCATGACTACAATGACTACTTACTTTTCATTTTAAATACCTATCTTAATCATCTTGTCCTGAACCCTTAAGACGGAACCGTACCATCTTCTTTCAAGCGATCACCGCACCATCTAGCTTAGGGCTGTTTTATCCACTATCTTACTGTGTTGCCACTATTTTCTCACCTATTTATCTTTCCCTGTTACATTATGAAGGAAAAGACACTAGTATTTCATTTTATTATTTTTATTTGTACCTTAAAAACTTCTTTATTAACTATGTTTCATAAAAAAAGGGAGTCAGTAAATGTGTAGATGAATGGATGAAGTCATTAACCTCTTTGAGCCCCAGTTTTCTCACCTGCAAAATAAAACTAATACAACCCCATACATTTGCTTTTTATCAATATACAAATAGCGTGTATAGTGCCTGACCTACAGAAACAGTCATTTGCTACTCCTTCCTTCATTCCTAAGAAAAAAAGATTTACACTCTGGCTCTTTGTCTTCTCTTTGAACCATCTACTAAAATGTGTGAAGGGTCAATCAAATGACTTCTCTTAGCAGGGAATGTACTATGGTGACATTTGCGCAATGGTGATTTACCCAAGGTTTGTGCCTATTAAGAGCTTAGAGAATGGCCTGCAGTGGTAATTAGATAAGCTGAAAAGAATGAAGGACAATAGGAAACATGATGTTTCAATGAGGTTGTATTTTAGTTTCTTTAAGTCTGTATATGTGCAAGCAATATTAGAGAACCTGTGTTTCTCAGATATCAATAAGATATGAAAAAGTGACTTTCATTCCTCTTAATAAAGAACGCTGTACTTCCAAAGAAAAAAGAAAAGGACACTATTCAATGCTTTACATTAAATTTCCTTTCTTACCATATAATTGTTGAAATACAAGTAGCATTATTGGTAAGAATAAATAATAAAATGGCAATTAAATAATTATCATTAATGACTTATTCATTAATATATTAGTATTTGGCTGATTTATCATGAAGAGAAATTAATGTAAGGCACTAGGACAATTCAATAAATAATAAAATAGAAAACTGTATATTGTGTCTCAGTTATTACAGATATGTCTCAGTCTTAGAAAACTCTAGGAAAAAAATGTGCATACCAAGTGCAGAAGGAGTTCAAAGCTAATAGGTACATTACAAACAAAGCTCTCTCATGTCTCTTTGCATTCAAGTTTGTTTATTCTTAGAAAAACTTGATTTCCTGTGTCTGAGGAGCATAAGCTTATAAAAAAGATGAAAAGGCTTCTATATAGCACTCCAGTAAAGGGATGCGAACAAATTAAGTGTTAACGAATTAAAAACATATGGATTATACTTCACTTCAAAAAGAAATGATTTTAGAGTTAAGGGGGAAAGTACTTAGCAAAATACAATAGGTCTTTGTCGATGTCAAAATCCAGATATTTGAGGTATCTGCAGAAAGTTCCCAGTTATTCTGTATTTGGTTGTTACCTATCATTTTCATTTTATAGAAGAAGTTCACCTCTCTGCAGTCAAATGACCTTTCAAAAGCTTAACAACATATTGGGTAACTTATAAACAAACATCCTAGAAATTCAGAGATGAAAAGAGAAATGTGTATCAGTTAGTCAAGTCACCCTCCTGAACAGAACATTCTCCTCGGCTTCTACTTTGATGACTTAAAAGGCAAAGCAAAAGACAATGTCCACGGTCACTGTATACGACTTCTAAAAATCATCACATTTATTTATATTTTATAAATAAACTCTAGCTAAGATTCAGAACTTTTCACATTAACTGGGTCACTGCCAATCTCTTCATTGCACATGAGCTAGAGCGCACAGTATGTTTGTAGTCAGCATTTTCATAAGGACTCTTTCAAAGATAATTGTTCCGAGGATGACGTAGATTTGGGAAGTTCTGTTAGTGCAAACAGCAACTAACAGTGTATACAGAATTCACAAGACATAGTAATTACTAAACAAAACCTACTTTAAGATCACTTAGGCATATTCCAGCTTATATTCACTAAGAAATGTTCTTTATTAAAAAGAATTAACATAGGTTAGTATCTGACACTTGGTATCAAAAAGTCTTTCAGTCAATTTAAAGATGGCATCCAACAAGGAAGCCTTGGAGGAGGAAATTCCCTGGAACCACAATCAGGGGCCAGAAGTGTTGTTACACCGAGACCACCAAAACACCCCCCTTTTGTTCCCTTAACTCAGACGCTTGTTAGTTCTGAGTTAGGCCTCTGCTTCTACTTTCTGCCAGCAAGGTCCTTGAACCTATAAGAGTTCGAGTCCTTTGTTTTGCAGGTCTCATCTGCTATTTTGGATTCAGTCTGACTCTCAGTTTCTGTGTCCATGTGCTTCCACATTTCATTCCTAAATTCAAATTTGGTTCCATCCAATGTGGCTTGGTATTTAGCCCCACCTACTTTCAAATCCTCATCAAGGTTCAGAAATGCTCTCAGCCTCCACCCATGCCTCCGCCTAAGAACTGGCTGAGGAATATTGACATGCAAGACAACTCGCGATTGTGGGACAGCACTGAATGGCGTAGTTAGAAAACTCTATGGATAATTTACACATTCCAAAGAAGAAACAACCTTTAATTATGGAAGATGGAACTATGCATTAAATAGAGTACATGAAACTATTTACCGCCTGGAGATAAAATTTTAGAGCTTTAAAATAACAATTTATAGAACTCAATGCAAAGACATCCAGGTTTCTTAACTGAATAAGTTACTTCATTTTATTAAAACTTTCAGTGGCTTCCTATGGTCTGTGAAAAAAATATATATATAGTCACTCCCAATAGGTGATGTCTACTTCTCAGTCTACCTCTCCTGGCTGATCTCTATGCCTCTGACCCCTGCTGCAGCTAAATCAAATTGTTCTCAGTTTCCAAATATGCTTTAGTACTTCCTGCTACTGTACCCCTACTTTTAATCTCCTTTTACAAGGAAAAATCTTAATGTCATCCTGGCGAACCTCCATCACTGTGCTTCCATTTTATCTGCTTGGTTACCACCTTGCCTTTCATAACCCAGATCAAAGCTTGCCTCTCCGCCTTGTCCACATTCCCCAAGTGGAAATGAACACCATTTCTATGAGAACACTGGATCCCTACTGATATGGCCTGCAATTCGCTGTATAGATAACAACACTTAGATTGATCACTGAAGAGGGGTTCAGGTTTTCACATTTTTTATTATAAATTATATATATAGCTTTCTCAATAAAATGTCATCAGGAAAGAATTGAAAATGTCAAACAATCATATTCGCTATACTAGTACACAGAAATAATAACAATTTAAAATAAATGAGTGCACTGGGTATTTATATGTGTACTTTCCTATACACATTCCCAACAGGAGTTAGGCAATTCTTTCTCAAGGCAACACACACACTTCCATAGTATTAAAATTGTTCTACCAAAAACCAAAAATAATAATCTACATTAATTGCATATGGTTGTTCATAGATTATACAGGGACTTGAGAAATAACCATTTTAGATTTTATTCTTTCCAATTTTGCTCTTGAACAGATCTCTGAATTTATACACCATTGTCCCATGGCGCACAACGGGCTCTAACCCTCCATCTCCGCCTAATAGCCTGCTATTTTTATGAGCTTCAATAGCCCGTTTTAAAGTGGTAGTTTCTTTAAGAAAATAATTACAATGCAAATTAGTCTTCAACAAATAGTAAGGCACATTTTAGAATTAAATGCCTTGGTAGTGAAGATTTGCTTCCTGATATATTCAAAACCATTATATAAGTGTAACCATAGCCATTCGATCTATGTACCTAGAAATATCATTCTTTCTGTTGCTAATGAAGGTCCTACGGCACAAATTTATTAAAGGTATACGTTTGCATGGGATAATAATTGGGTCGATAATATTAAATTCATAGGCTCATTATTTAATTGCAAGGGCAGATTATGAATACAGCTTCTAAAATGTATTTTAATGAAAAACACTACATCCTGACCTAATCATATCAACCTTATGCTATCTAATTAAGGATGCAAAAAATCATTAGAGTTGCAAAATATTAGTTCCAGCTCCATCAGGCTGTGAGCTGCCCCTTCATGAATATATATTTTTTTACTCCATGATAAATAGTTAATGAGGTAAAAATGACAAAATTTGCATGTAGGCAAATTAGTTTAATAGAATGATGTCTTTTCTGACTACTGAAAGTGACCTTTTCTTCATCAAAAAATGGCTAAAAAACTTGAAAATTATCATCTGGCTGTCTTTGCACAAGTGATAAATTACACATATGAACAATATAAAAATTATAAAATGCAATAATCCTAAATTCTCATCATACTGCAAATGTGCTCTATGCTTTTTCATTCATCAATTTAACAAAATGAAATTAAGCATATTATAAAGTGTCCATTTATGGGTCAATTTTTATTCCAGACCATGAAAATGAGAATCATGTGCTTAATAGCTAGTGCTATGGCAAACATCTAGATCAAATTTTTAGAGCACAAGAATCCTAGACTACTTACCTGAAATACTTTTATATTAAAATGTCTATTTCATTCGGTTTGGCATTTTAGACCATAGATGATTGTTTTCAATTAAACTGGCACTATATCTTGAGACTAGTACATCAATTATAAATAGGGCAACCTTGCTTCTCCTTTGAAATCAACTAAACAAACAAACATGACAGCATAAGAAGAACGACATACAAAAAATAGCTAGAAGAAGACTTCATAGTGTAAATTTTCAGGGCATGGAGAGACATGAAAAACAAGTAAAATGTCTATTCCTTTTAGTTTGAGGGTGTTTGCTTAGGTCTAACAACCATAACCCAAAAATAAGAAACACAGGTGTTCTCTGAATTTTCAAATGCTTTGGATAAACATCTTTATGACTTCCCTTTACTGACAGAGACTAAGTCTCTACTGGTCGTGAAGGAACAAGTAGTCATTTATACTGAAAAATGTGCCTCTATCAATAGTACGAATGCATTTAAGCCAAAACAATAAAATATCTAATGCTTTTGTTTAAATCATTCATTTTAATTAAATTTAATCAAATTGTCATTTCTTTGATCCATTTGAAGGTACACACAAGAGAAATATGGACACTCAAGGTTTGAAGTCCCTTCATGAGTCTGGCTCTTGTCCATCATGGATCAGTTAAATCATTTTACAAAGTCATAAATGTTAAATTCAAAGAATGAAATAACTTCACAACCTCTCTCAATTTTCTTTATAGCAACTAAGCATTATATTCTCCTCTCTCTCTCTCTTTCTCTGTCTCTGTTTCTCTCGCGAGTGTTCTCTCCTCTCCATTGTTAAAACAGAACTAATAAATATTCATATGATTCTGTTTTCTCTTTTCAGGTTCAACTCACATCACTGACATACTCAACTTTGCATTGCATCCAAATGTCTAAACTTTCATGTGATGAAACCTAATAATGAAATAAAACACACTCCACCTACCCTAGGCATGAGAAATTGTCTCAGAAAGGAAGTGCTCTTTGCTTAATTTCAACAATTTGGGACTTTTACTAGTAAATCTTCCTCTTAGTCAAGGATTTTTGAAGATGAAGAAACTAGAATGAATATAAGTTCAGATAAAACTCATTTTGCTTCAACTAGGGAAGAGTGGTCTTGGAAATGAAGGCTGTACTAATATGCTAACTGCAAAGAAAACCAAACTCAAGATGCACAAACTTAGTGTATTGATAATGAACTCATGGTCTTTATTTAAAAGCTAATGCTTAAAGTTTCTATCAGGCAAGAAATTGAATGAGGTGCATTACACATGAAATGAGGTATATATGTGGATGGGTGCATATAAGATGCAATTATATGGACAAATTAAGTACTGTACGTTCAATTTTTCAACCATTCATGTACATGTTCTTTTATGTATTAAACAAACAGCAGGTAGATGGGTACTATATTCTAGAGAGTGCCAAAAGTTGAAGATGCAAAGATTTAGAAGTCTCTCTAATTCCACAAAGAGATCTCAATCTCAAAGAAAGACACATGAACATGTAATTATCAAATTGTGTACTAATGCTAGAAAAATCAACTGAAACAAGAAGTTTTGACAAAAAGGAAATGATCCTCCCTGGGTTGACCCCTTAGACAAGACTTTTGAGCTAAGCCCTGAAGAGCGATACTGAGGGCAAAGAGGAGGGAAGGATGTGGATGCAGGAAAAGTGATGACAAATGGAGGAGAGAATCATTTAAAAAAGCAATCACCCAGTTGCAGGAATGTTGGTTTTTGCTCTCCGAGTGAGGCAAAGTTACTGACGGGTTTGTGATAGAGGAAGGCAGGGTCACAGTTCCATGCTAGGAATGTCCCTGCGGAGGGAGGAAAGTATGAATTCATAGACTGTGAGGTGGGACCACTGACGTGCAGCTGAATATTGCAGGCCTGGATGTAAGAAGTAGCAAATGGATTAGAGAAAGGATAGTATCAACAGGGTAAATTCAATAGGACTCAATGATCACATAAAAGTCTATGAGACAAGAGTGAATCCAAAAAAACTCCGACTTTCCAGTTTTCTGAGTCAGACTGGATGAAAATGTTGTGTCCAGAGAGCATACAAGTGTAAATGCTGGGATTTCCTCATACAGGTGAGATGCATGTGTTAATTAAACAATGTGCATGAAATAGACCTTGTCTGGATAACAGTGGATGTTCAGTATCTTTGGGTAACCATGTGGAGACATCAAACTAAGCTCCTGGGTTATTAAGTATGGAACTCAAGAGGGAGACACAGCCTTTAAGAATCTTCAACACATGGGAGACAATTTTACAAGTGCATATCAAAAAATGGTGTGTAGCATAAGAAGAGGAATAAATCAGGTACAGAATCCTGGAAGGTTCTGACACAGAGAAAACTGATGGAGGAAGTAGCCCTCCAGAAAAGAATTCAGTAAGGAAGATTACCAAAAGGGGGTGAGAATCAGGAGCTGGATGAACAAGGGCCTTGAAGGAGGATGCCAGCAAGAACTTTCCCTTCTTCTCGTTCACTACAGGTTACTGTAAAGTCAACAACCTCCTCCCTGCAGAAGCCCTGTCACCAGCTTCTCACGTGTTCTTCGCAACTCTTGTGTGGTTTTACTTTATGCAAAAGTACACACTATTCAATATTTCTCCTAGAAAACAGTTGTGCTAAACTGTGAGAACCACCCAATCTACTTTCCTCATTTTGATTAATAAAAGTAGTATGAAGTCAACTTGCAAGATTTTTAAACTAGTGGCACATACAATAATAAACAGCTTCAAGAACAACATTAGAAAATGCAACCTCTTGCCAAAATGCTAGCAGAGGGAATTTCTTTTGCACGCTCAAAAAAAAAAAAAATCAGCTTCAAACCACTCACCTTCCTTCTTTCACCATTGATTCCTCTCCACTGCTCTGATCTTTTCACTATGTAACTTAGCTCCTGATTGGAAATCTCCAAATCATACGGTATGAAGAACTTGGTCTCTTCACTATGGATGCGTTGAAATGCATCAAATACCCAAGAGTCATTGTGCAACCTAAGAATACAATTGTCTGTTACTGTTTTTATTTTCCTCAAATCTTATTTCTTTCCAGAGTCTTAATTTCTATTTCTATCAACTTCTATTTATTTAGTTCAATCATCACATAATTTCTGAAAAACAGAAATAGGAAGCTAATGGTTAGTTTTTCATTATATATATTTTATCAACTTCTATTTATTTAGTACATTTTTTCCCATTCCTAATAAAAGTGGATAAACTGACTTGATAACAATGCATCAAGAGCTTTTCACTGGAAAATGCCACCCAAAATGACAAGAGAAAAATTTTTAAGTAAAACTAAAACATAATGAATTTCTGCTGCCTGTATTCCACTGTGCCATTTTGTTCGGTCAAACCCTAACCTGACAATAGCCACCTGGGTGTTTTGCAGTTACTTCCTATAAATTTACTGATTCTAGTTTTAGATATCTAAGTGACAGACTGGAATATTGGGAAACATCTGACCAATAATTAGGACTTTCAATGTTTAAATTGGTTCAAATGTGAGGAATTTGTCTAAAGAAACTTTAAACATGGATTCATTCTCTAGTAAGACTTGGTTTTAGTGCCCTATGGTAGAAACTCTGTTGATTCATTGATATGGCCAAGTCACACTGAGATGAGTGCTGCAGGTATTAATTAGGTCAATGCTCATGAAACTTTTCTATTTAAGTACTCCTGTAAACAGAGCAGATGAAATGTCTCTACTAGCCCAAATTCACTGGTATTTATTTCAAGTTACTGTTATTCTAGCCATACCTTAATTCTGCCTTTGCATATTAATCCATTAAGATAAAAAGTTAGTCTTATAGTTCACAGATAGCAGGGAAAACATTTAAACTCAGAGCTACCTAAAGTTTATTTCATTCTGACTTGAGTCAAAATAATACTAGTAACAATTTCATTTAGCTACACTTTGATTCTTTCTAAAACACTGAAATAGACTCCTTGAATCTCATCATTCAATGTGGTCTGGGCGTCTTTTCACCTGTTGGCACTCATCACAATGAAAACAGGTACAGAACTCTGCCATTTATCATAGGGCCAGTGCCATCGCGCTATCGCCTCTGTTCTTTTTCTCCTGTGGTCCTGGGGATTGAACGAAGGACCCTATGTGTGATTGGCAAGCACTCTCCCACTGGGCTGGAGCCTTAAAGACATCTTCTGCTTCTCCTGTGCTTGGGATTCCAGTTCCACCATTTGAGTGATTTACTAGTTGGCTTGTTATACAAGAACTAGACTTTGCCATTCTCTTACGCTGTAACATTCATCTTTTTCTTTTAATGGTAGGAAGATTTAATGTAGTTAAATTACTGTCAATTTGCCACCATAAACATTTTCTATATGAAGATTTTAAGTGCGGGATTACCAACAGTATAATTAACTTTGAATTAATTAGAAATCGCAGTCCTGTTTCGACTGGCTTCTGTTTCTTTTGCCCAGAAAATGTCTGTCTTCTTTTTTATTTCTCTTCCATTTTGTGTAAAAGAATAATTATGTAAACACTCAAACATCTACAGGATGGTAAACAAATGTTTTGACAGAGAACAAAATGGCACATTGGAATATAGGAAGCTGTACAAAGATTAATTATATTTTAGTTTTATTTCAAATTTTTTTCTCTTGCCATTTTGGGTGGCATTTTCGAGGGGAAAACTCCATGATGTGTTGTTAACAAGCCAATTTACCAACCTTTATTACTCTGTAGAAAATACTACAGCTCTATAAAGACAGTTTACACAAGGAAGTAGAAAACATTTTATGCCTCTATGCGTAAAAGAAAAACAAATAAATACATTGAACAGTAATAATTATAAAATTTCTGATGATATGATTAGCAATGCAACATGATGCATATCTAAAAGTGAATTACTTGATTCTTTTGGATATCAGGCTATTTTATCATTTTTTTAAATTTTAAAAACAAGGATTAAAAATGATGCAGAATTTCAAAAAATAAGAAATTAACACTAGTTAATATATTGCATATTGTTATTTTGAAAGTAGTTGTTCAGATTACAAGATTTAGGCAAGAAAGAAATGATCAGACAATGAAAACAAACTGTTCTTTTTGATGAACTAACAGAAATTAGCAGTATAGTTATTTATGTGTGTACGTAAATATATACGAGATAGATAACTTCATCTTTTTTTATATCCTTGAATTTCTATTTTTGGTTCTCTTCAGAAAATCAAAGAACTCAACAAAATGTTACCTGAACTTCTAAAACAATAAACAATGTAAAAACAGTTCTAATGTCATTAACAAAATCTGCATTGTTGACGTTAAAGAATGGGAGCAAACAACTATTTTCTTTATATATACAGCATTACAGTCATTCAATACAATATTAAATTTAAACTTTTCATGATTATATTTAGTTATGAACATTCATCATTTTCAAGTGGATCAGAAATACTGAGATATGTTTGCTCATTTTCTGCTATTTTGATGTGTGTTTATCAAATTGAACTTTAGTTGAAGGTATTTAATCATATTAGATGAAAGAAAAGAAAAAAGCAAATGAAAAATTTTTAACAATGACTGAATCTAGAAGGATGTACACATCGACTGTATTATTGAAATTTTTGTAGGTTTAAGTGTTTTTAGATAAAAAGCTAAAATTCTGTGATATTCTATTGAAATATACATTTTGGTATGATGGTGGTTGCAAACTTGATTTTTGTTTAACGATATAACTATTTTATAGGTCGGAGTATTTTGAATTTTTAAATTATTTCATCAAAATGTAATTAAAAAAGAAACTACACTCCACCTGTCCACAAATGCCTGAGGCATTATTACTTATAAAACAGGTCGCATATTATGCCACAGGTTCTGAGGATCGCCAATGAAACAAAGTAATTTACCAAGTCCTCTGCCCCGTGTCCTACATTTGCAGCAATTCATTGCTTGGTGAGTGGCAGAAGCTATTATGTTTGGTTCACATCTGAATGTGGGTCATTTACAGAAACCTAGTATGTGACATTTCTTTTAAAGCTAAAAAAGGACAAGTGTGAACATTTAGTTACTGCACTATTTTAAGGGTCATACTAAGGATGGTATCTATAACTTTAAGTAGCTCTAAATGCAAATATGTAGATGAAGAACAGTCAAATCTAATGGTTCATTTCCAATTCCAATAGTTACAAGTGAGTTTGTTGGTGTGACTTTACACATTAGTAATCTATGTGCTTCTGATGTAATTAGGAAAATTCTCGCTTACTGGTTTAATTCCATTAGAATGATTCGGGGATAGCTCCAAGCAGGCAGCATAGAAATAGTCAAACTTATTGTCGTATGACCGACATCTGTTTGACGAAATTCATTATTATTTTCACAATGTTGACAACCACATATGCTTTAACAGAACTGTCCAACACTTTAAATGAAGTGTATGACATCCAAGTACTGACATGTATGAAGATAGTCGTGTTGCTTTTCTAGAAACCCATTCTTTTTAATAGCAATTGAAATTCACATGGCTTTTGTTTGAAATCGTACTTCCTAGATGCAAACAGAAACACAGAGAGCAAAGATAAAAAAAAGAATGAAGAAGAAAAATAGAATTTTAGATACAGGAAGACAAATTCAGAAAATAAAAATAAACACACGGTGGAAAATAATAAAAACTCCTATCCCTGCTCACGTTCAGAGAAGGTCCTATCACAGCTGTGCAGAAATGAGGTCAAGTTGCATGGTCTCGAGTTTACAAGGGGAAATCATCCTCTGTTCAGTCTTCATTAATTTACTCACCCAGTTAACAAATGCTCATTCACACTTGCTGATTATATGCCAAGTTTGGGGATATGATAGATGGAAGCACAACCAGTAGAGGTAAGATAAGGGAGGGGATGGAGGACTGACCAGAAGGATGACACAGGGAAGTGAGATGCAGGCAGCATTACATTAACTACTGTAATGTGGACAAGGCAGGGTCTGGGTTAAGACTACATGTACCGATAAGGGCAACAGTACATGGGCTCAAGGTAAGAAGTGATACACATATTTTCTTTGGGCTTAAAACTCATTTGGTTACAGTGAGAAGAGCTCACTGAAATAAACAAGAATTATAAAATAGCATGTTGGATGGCAAATGTGAGAGTAAATTGGGAGGAGATTAAGCATATTGGACAGGGGAAGTTGCTTCATAGATAGAACTTAACAAGTAGAACACATAAGGAATTTCTCGAATCTAGAGGTGGTGGATATGAAAGGTTTTGGAGAAGGAGAATTTAAGAAAAACTCTAAGATTTCTTTATTCTATCTTTCTCCTCTCCCCTCTCCCTTTGCCCATACCCTCTCCTTCCCTCTCTAATCTCTTCTCTCCCCCCGCCCCCCAGTTGATCTTGGCATATACTAGGATAGGAAATCCTGGATAAAGAGAATTTGAAGGAGGGCATTAGGAGTTTATTTTCTGAAACCAATTTTAAGGAACTTTTGGAATACAAGGGGTGATCAAAAATACCATGAATGTTTAATTTGTTTTAAAATATAGTACAATAAAATATATGTTGTCAAGAACAATGTCATAAGTGTGTCTGGAGCAAGGGGATGTATTTTGAGTATTTTGAAGGGGATTAATGACAATGTATCTTTTATCCCAGCAAATTTTTAAATTTAAACATTAACTACATGTTTTGAATATACCTTTATACCTGTATAAATATACATTTATATAGTTATCAAAACTACTTAAAAGTTCTCAATTGTTGGACTAAATTTGGGTTCGTCTTGAAAGAACTAAATATTGGAATTAATATTTAGCATAATAAGCATAATTGCTGAAGTTATAGTTCAATAGAAATAAACTAAATAATCTACTAAAAAATGTTCAGTGGGTCTTATGGTTAATACATTGTGTCAACTTGAGAAGTTTAGAAGTTTAACTGAGAGACTCAGCAGGGAGCCAGGGTTCTTACTTTGTAAATATCCTCATCCTTTGCAAAGGAAGGCAAGGACATTTTGTGAGTGTTACACCCACCCTGAAGGGAGGGGCGTGGCCAGTGTACAATATAAGGGAGGAGAAGAGGCTTGTGTTTCCCCAGTTTTGCTCTGGCTGCTGCCTTGAAGTGTTGCCCTGTGTCATGCCACCTGCCTTGGAGCCAGCTGATTATGGACTGAAATCTCCAGAAACTGTGAGCTAAATAAACCTTTCTTTGCTTCACTTTGGTGTCAGGTGTTTGTCTTAACAAGGAGAGAAAAGTAACCAAAACAGTGGGTTTAGAGTCAGAGATTTGTAATATTAAAAAGTCATGTCTGACCTGATACACAACAATGTGAACAGACTGTCAAACAGAACACTTACAAATGATTAAAATAGTAAACAACAGATTTCATAACTGCTCTCATGCTGCCAATAGAAACTCATAATAGTAAATATTTGCATTTGTTGAGTAAATAACTGTAATACACATTTAATATACATTAAATGTTTCTTCAATGTTTTAATCTTCATTTTATCGTTCATATTCTAAAAATAAGCAGAGTCAAAGAACTAAACTCATTGTCTAAGTACACACAACTGGTGATAGAGTCAAGGTTCAAGCCGGATTGAATCACAGCATTGCACTCATTTGTTAGAAGAAAGTGACGTGATTTCTTGTTGTTTACTATCTTAACTATTTGTAAGTGCACTGTTTGGTAGTATATCCACAGTATACCCACATTGCTGTGTATCAGGCTTCCATGAGTTTTTAATCTTGCAAATCTGAAACTCTAAATCCACTGAACGCCAATTTACATTCCTCCCTCTCTCCAGTTGTTGATCACCACCTTTTCACATTGATTGCTGTGATTTTTGAGTAATTTAGATACCTCAGTACAAGTGAAACAATTCAAAATTCAGCCAGCATATTTTATTTAACATAAAACTTTCTCATTATTTATTGATACCATAGCATGTAAGAGGATTTACTTCCTTTTTTGGGTCTATATAATATTCCATTGTGTGTATATAACACTCTCCCTTTATCCACTCACCTGTTGACATTATGTCGCTCAAACCTCTTGAATGGTATGAATACAGCTGTGATGAACATGGTTGTGCAAAACTCTTAAATATTCTGCTTTTAATTCTTAAAGATAAAATCCAGAAGTGGCATTGCTAGATGATGCGGTAATTACATTTCTAATTATTTGAGGAATTTTCATGCTGTTTTACCTAACTGTTGAACTATTTTCTATTCCCATCAATAGTTCACAAGAGCTCCAACTTCTCTGCAGCTTTTCCAACATTTGTTACTCTTCTTTTGATAGTGATAATCCTATCTTGATTTGCATTTCTCTAATAATTAGTGATGGTTAACATCTTTTCATGTGTTATTGGCCATGTTGATATCTTTCCTAGAGAAATGTCTCTTCAAACCCTTAGCTAATATTTTAGTAAAGTGATTTTTTTTTGTTTTGTTCTTGTTGAGTTGAAGAAATTTCCTACATATTTTGGATATTAACCCTTTCCCAGATATAAGGTTTTCAATGATTTTATCCCATTCTGTAAGTTGCTCTTTAGCCCTATGTATTGTTTCCTTCAATGGGTATATGGTATCTGCAAATTCACTGTGGTACAATTTGTTTATTTTGGATTTTGTTACCTATGCTTTCAGTGTCATACGCATGAACTACTTGGCAGGAGCAATGTCATGAAGTGTGGAAGCCCTCTGAGTAATCTCCATATTGCCAATTCATAGGGCAATATGACAGAAAACTTTTTAATCAATTCTTGGAGATTCTGAGATTACTGTCACATAGTAATATTATATGCTGGTTAAATTAGGGTTCTATTATTGTAATGGCCAGCTTAAGGGACTGGCTATACCCGGTCATCCTGGCTGATACTCCTTGGAGGGCACTAACTGATTAGGTTATGTTGGACCCATTTTAAGATCTCTTAGGAAAACCCAAATCATACAGAGGAAGTAAACCAGAACAGAAGCAACCCTGTCTCAAATTGAACTCATCTATGAGGTCCACGCCACTAGGAAAGCATGGCATTGGGAAGAGGTCTTGGGGTCATCATCAATGTCAATGGGAAAGAAAGCTGCTACTTAAGCACTGAGGTCATACTAGTAACAAAGGCACCTTCTGGCATTTTACAGTTGCAGAATTACAACTCCTTTGTAAGTGTGATCAAGATCACTAGGACCCCATCTGCAATTCTGAGCATCTAACCTTGTTTCATATTAACCTACTTAACAGATCATTAGAGAGAAAAGACTCCTTGGGCAGGAGGCACAGAGTGGGGATCGAGGGCAGCAGAATCAAGATTTGGAATTATCAAGTTAATGCACAGAGTTGTCAAAAAGGCAGAGAATTTTCCACATCTGCGACATGGCATCATTTCCTTACGTTATTTGGATTTTGAGATGTGTTCTAACTCAATGTTTTGCTATGAGCAGTGTTCTGGTACTTTTAACTTCCCTGTTCACATTTCACTGTATTTTTTAAAAGTTGGTTGTTGCCCAAAATGTCAAACTAGCAATCTGTACTGCTCACTTTGATAAGTCAAATTAATATACTACATGAAAGCTGTGTGTGTATCTTTATGCATTTCATTATGTTCTGGGAGTTCAAAATGAAAAACTCTTGGGAACAAAAAGTGTCCTTTAAAAATGTAGATGGTCAATAGTATTTACCTCAAAGATGTATCTTCCCCATGAAAGAAAATATGCTCTTCTATTTATTCATGTTAATTCAGCAGATATTGGTTGTGTTGCACTGTATTCCAGGCATTTTTTTAGTACAAAGGTGCAACAAAAGAAAACAAGGCAAAACAAAACAACTTTGTCCAGAGTCCTCTGTGGGAAAATAACATATTCTTACACTACAGAATTTCTTTTTCATTCTATTGGCTCCTTATGTGCCATTCAAACACACAGTACAGGGTATCGTGCTCATGCACTCTTCCTCAGTCTGTGGCAGTTATTTGGTTTGATTATCTGTTCATTCAATTGTTTGATAAAGTGGGTGAAAAATCTTCAGGGAGATTTAGAGATAATATAAAACATGCACAGAAGTGGAGAGAGGCACTGGTCTGCCAAGATTACGCTATCAGATGCAAGTGCTTACTTGAAAGTAGGAAAGAAAACTTCCCAACAGCCAGAAACAACCTCGAGACAAGGATTTGGAATGTGCCAACCAGACAATCTGAACCTGTCCCTTCATCGAGGTACACAAGCCTTCTTGACATCTGTTTCACAAGACTCACACGCCCTGTTTCGTACTTTCTGGGGAGGAACCACCAAGTTCCACAAGATTGTTTCTAGTTTCTTTAATCATAGGGTATTAGAAGCACACTGATTTATAACAAAACCAATTCACCGAATGAATAACTAATTATTGTAATCGTAACTGACCAGTTTTTATTTTGTCTTTATAAGAAATAAAAACAAAAACAAACAAGGAAATAAAAACAACATGTCAAAGAATGTTTGGTTTATCTTTCCCCAATTCTTACAGCCATAGACAGATAGAGTTGGAGCAAAAAACAGAGCACTTTGTCCAGTGAAGAAAAAGTTAGAGCCCACAGCCAGGCTCATTCGCCCACACCAGATCTCTTAGGGTCTGAGGAGCACCAAGGGAGACACCCAGCGTACATGGCCCCACTGCAGTAGATCATTTTGATTACAATCACTCCTTTTACCAGAACTGACACAATATCATATCTAAAACTTTAAAATACCTCTGTCTCTATTCCTAGGCAAGTATAGCATAATACACATATCCCATACTACCATTCCAGCAAGGGGCAGTAATAACCCCAAGGATAATTTCAAGGGATAAAAATTATTTAGTTCTCTATTACGAAAATTTTAGAATCTTTTCCTCAACATGGTAACTAATATCTTTCCCTGATTAAGGAACATTGTAAAAGGGACTGATTCAGAAAGTACAAAATCTTGGATTACCTCATACAAATTATCTTGACAATGAATACCCTCATAATATTTTCATCAAAACCTGATTTTAAATTATTTTAACCTGAATTAATTTTCCTGAGCAATAAATGACAGCAGCTAAAACTTATAAGGCTATTCGGAACTATTAAATCAATGATTAAGAAGACCTAAGAACCCCGAAACTAATTAGGTTGAGTACCAGTCGTTAAGTTTGTGTACGGCTTCCAGGAATGTAAAAGCTTAAACAAATCTGACATTTAAATTGTAATTTCTCATTCTCTGTGTATTATGAAAAATGCATAAGCATTTTTTCAGATAAAGGATTTATAATTAAACAGTCTTTATGATACCAGGAATGCTGCGAGGCTAAACACCCCTCACAGCTTCTCCCTATGCCATTAATGAAAGTTTGGTAAAAGGTAAATTTTGTAAAAGAAATTCTAGAGAAAAGAGGCTCATTCTGTCCATCACACTGGAAACAAAAAATGATGAATTTTAAATTGCTTGCAAAAAAACTCAACAAGCTAAAATGACAAATAACTAATATCTAGAAATAAAATAAATGTAACAATAAGAGCATTAAAATAAAAGATAAAATGATATCCCTTTTAGATCTTGACACTATCCACATCAAATGACTTCTCCATGGCTTATGATACAGAATTTAAGTCCAAAAAAAAACTTTATAAAAATACAAGAAAATAATTGTAAAACTTCAAAACAAGGAAGAATTTTTAAATTTTGAATTCTTTAAATAGTGATAAAGACTTTGTCAGGTGTAAATTTTAAATATTTTTTATTTTGATTAGTTCAGGTACACAATACTAACATTCAGTGTGGGGAGTCGGGACATGCATATAACACGTTTTAATTCTTTTTTCATTCTTTCCCTTCTCTCCCTCCCCCTCCCCCATCTCTTGATCCTATTTCTTTTCTTTGCACACATTTGCAGTATATAATGTTTACATGCCTTGTGTGTGGTTGGTCTATGATACATCTTAATTTCTTTTTCCATCTCTGTCTCTCCAATCTTTTTCCCCACTCCTCATCTCTAGATCCCCTTACCCTTTGAAAAAAAAATCTCCCTCTCTATTTCCTATTCTATATCTTTTGTTTTTCTCTTCATTTATACTTAGAATTTCTCATATAAGAGAAAAGATGCAATATTTAGGCTTGTGTGTCTGATTTACTTCACTTAACATTATGGTCTCAAAGTTTATCTATTTTCCTATAACTCAAGTTCATCTTTCTTTAAGGCAGAGTAGTATTCCAAGCAAAATGAACAGATGCTTCGCAGAAGACGTACAAATGGCAAACAAATACATGAAGAGATGCGCAACATCACTGGCCATTAGAGAAATGCAAATCGAAGCATCGCTGAGATTTCATTTTAACCCAGAAAGAATGGCCATTATTGGGAAATCAAATAATAACAAATGCCATGGGTAAATATCTTTATTTTTAAAACAAAAAATAAATGTAAAAGATAATTAGAAAGTAGAGCAAACATCTGTTAAAACTATGACAAAAGAGTTAATACTAGCAGTAGGCAATATTACAACCATTGTTAAATTCCTATCATCTTGTTTTGAAAAACCTATACTGTTATTGTTTGGGGTTTATAGTTGTTGTTGTTTGTTTGTCTCTTTGGCTTTTTTTTTCTGTGTTTTTTTTCCCCTTAAATAAATACATAAAAATTTAAAAAGGGTTAATACTGTCAATATATAAAATTCATATAAAACTGAGCAAAATAATTTGAATAATCTGTAAAAAGGAAGGCGAAAAGGACCCTTGAAAGGCAATTTTACAAAAACAGAACTATGAATGAGTAATAAGCATGTTAAGAAAGGTTAGTAAACAAAGGAATGCACATTTAGAAAAAGGATGAGATTCCATTTCTGGAGATTACAAAAGGTTAATAAGCAATGTGACTGTGGATTTATAAGAGTCCTCATCTGCTGCTATAGTAGTATAAATCCTTAAAACATGCCCAGGGAAATTTTTTCAGTAGTTATCCACATCTTAGGCACTTCATAATTTCTCAACTCATATATGCTTTATGATGCTTTCAAAAGAATAATTTAAATATGGAAAGACAATGTGCCTTAAGATATTTATCAGAATTATTTAACAGATGCACAAAAATCTGAAACAAATTCTTGTCCAGCAATAAATATTTAAATATTTTATCCTATTTATACAGGTTAAACTTGTGCATTGTATGTTCATCAAATTAGTAAACAATACAAAATGTTTATCATATAATATTAAGTTGAAAGTCAGCACATGAAGTGGTATTCACAGTTTTTAATTTAACTGAGTTGTACTCAATGTCTTTAATTTCAACATTAAAAAATACATTGACATGAGAAAGACTGAAATACATTTATCAGAAGACTAATAATGCTTTGTTAGATGGTGAGATTGTTGATGCTTTTAAATTTACCTTTTGATTCTTTGCTACAGTTTCAATTTTTGCCTAAGTATTATATATTCTTTCTAGAATATAAAGAAAACTCATGAAAATATTAATTCCTTTAAAAAATATATATAACTTCAAGTCCACATAATTACACCCAGATCAAGAGCTTCCTTACATAGAGACAAGGAACTGATGTCTCAATCAACTCTTCTCTCAGAACCACCAGTGAGCTTTCTGGTAGAATACCTTCAGCAAGCAATCACTGAGGATCTTGGAGGAATGAGGGCCAATCAGACAACCTTGACAGGGTACAAGCTTGAATTTGCACAACCAGTTCCCCAGTCTATGGAGCTTCGGGAGCAAAGAGCCAAACGAAAATCTGTGAATAGCCAGCAAAATAGATTTGATTGTTGTGTTCTCAGAAGGCCAGCTACATCATCACTATTGTGTCAATGAAAGACTTAGGGTTGTTGCTGTAACATTTCGACTGAGGATGCTAATCAAAATCAATCAACATGCAGAAGTCAGCATTGGTACTTTTCATCAAGGTAAATTCCTATGGCTTCCATGTCTGTCTACCGTTTCTGGGTTAGATCAGAACCCCACTGCACTGGCTGTAGCCAGCACTAGCTTCATAGAAGAACTGTCGTCTCCACATTACGCCCTCTCAGACAAAGATAGTTCACAAATAGCATTAATGAGAGATTTTCCAGCTGAGACACTGGAATGAGTTTATTTACTCACAGAAAGCACAGATATTTTCCCAGTGGAAGGTTACTATAACTCTGTCATAAAAAAATTCTTAAGAGTATTTGTGTCTAAAATTCAAGCAAAACTTTACTTGGGATAAGAAAGCATGCTCTGTTCTAATGGCCCACATTAAGCATGTTGAACAAGTGCATAAAACTTGACTATTTCTCCTGAATTTTCCAGGTTAATTCTTTATAATGTCCAGATACCCGTGTCTTTGCTTTTATCATTCTCCATCTCCTTAGTTTCCTGTCCCCCCATCAACATTTCCTTGTACTATTTTTCTGTTCTATTCTTGAAGACATACTCTTTCCTTTAGGTAATAAAAGAACAAATCTTAATTATTTGCTGCCTAAATTCTATCCTTAATTTTTCACACTTTGCAAGTAATTTATGTATCAAACAATGATTTATTTTAAGTGAGAAGATATGTCTTGATGTGGGGATAAATGATATATCACATTATCTGATAATTCTTTACTTACAGAAGTCTAATCTGCATGATGTACTATTTTATTTCTTTAAATGTAACACTAGTCATTTCTAATAATAAAGTGATTATTCATGTGGAGCCCCATTAAATCTACACATATGTATTCTTTTTACCATGTTACCAAAAAAAATGCCTAAAATCTAGCAAATGAACAACCTTGCCTAGGGCCAGGTTCACTACAAGTGAGTGGTCAAATGAAAACTGAATGATCAGGGAAGACTTTTTCCATTCCCCAGGAAAGTAAGTGCCCTGGAAAGATGACATAGAGCATTTATGACATGTCAAAATATAAACCAAGCCTGGGCCTACACAACACACATCCCCTGGAGAATTAGGCAATTTTACTACAGCAATGTTAGTGACCTAAGGGGCGCATCCGAGAATGTTCAGTCTACTGGAGAAGTGAGTTCACCTCCTCCAATCATAATGACTATCATATGTTCACTCCCTCCGCACCCTGCTACAAACCTCCAATCATCCGCATTCACCCCTGCCTCTTTCTCTAACACAGCAACACACAGGCTCTTTTTTGAAAATGCAAGGTACAGGAGTCTCTACCTGAGTTCCACTTTATGTCTTCAGAGACTTCATCCAACCAATTACCCTTCTTTGCTTAGGTATTTTCCACAATTCCCTTCCATGTAGAATTTTCATCTCTGCATAGATATCGATGCCACACCCTTAGTTAAAGTCATTCTTTTTAAGATATCTTTTTCTAACCACTTTCCATTTATATCTTGGCTCTGTGACAAAAAAAAAAAATCAGTAAATCCTGACCCTTTGTTCTCATTCTGTGCTCAGTTAGCCTATTGCAAATTAGCCTCTCTCCTGCAAAGCGATGAAACTCAAGTCTTCAGCCACATAAATCCAGTCTACATTGATTTCTCTGAGCTCTAAACTCATCTATCCAACTTCTCATGACATATTTTCCTTTGGCAACATCAAAGATATCTCAAGGTCAATCTGAATGAAAATTTAACTCATCATCTATCTCCTGTAAACATTTACTTTCTATCTGATTACTGTCTGAGAGAGACAGCCAACCCTCCACAACTACAAAACCTGAGGTTATACTCAATTTAATCCTCTCCTGCACCTTGAACTTTTAACAACTCCACAAGCTCTATTCTGCTTTTTAACTAATTCTTAGGTATATGCCGAATTTCTATTTCCAGTGTTGTTCTTTTTAGTTAGGGCTCATGACTGGTCTTGCTTGGATGATTGAACTATCTTTCTAGCTAGATTTTTCTGTTTTCAATCCTATCCTTTTAAATCTACCTTACTTTCTAACTGGCAGGATGATTTTCCTAAAATTAAAGTGATTTAAAATCATTCAGTGTTTTTACAATTCAAATCCAAGCTTTCTAGCATAATAATGAAATCTCTTATCATCAGTCCTTGATGATATTTCTAGTTTAGGCAATTGCCATCTGTCCATAACCTGAACTCCAACCATATCAAAATACTTTAGATTTGTCAAATACTATATATCCTGTTTCCTCAAGACGGTATTTATACATCTTTTCCTTTTGTCTGCAAACATGTTTGCCTCTGTTTTTTTTTTCTAGCTAAATTACATTAAAGCTTCAAAGATTACCCATGTGTTATATTTCCACTGAAGTCTTTGGCTACTGTCCCCAGAGTCCTCCAGACCTGTGTTGAGTTTCTTTTCTCTGTGCTCCCAGGGGACCCTGTGTGATTGCTTCCAAGAACTTTTAAAACATTTGGGTAAGGACACTTAACATGAGATCTAGTCTCTTAACTTTTAAGTGCACAATGCAATATTGTTAACCATAAGCATAATATTGTATGACAGATTTCTACCACTCAGTCATCTTGCATTACTGAAACTATACCTGTTGGATGGTGATTCATTGTTTACCCTTTCCTCAGTACTGGAAATCGCCATTCCACCTTTCTTCTCAGTTTCAATATTTTAGGTATCTCTTCTAAGCGGAGGCATATAGTAGTTGTGTTTCTGTAACTAGCACATTTCACTTAGTACAATGTCCTCGAGATACACAATGTTGCATATTGATTGCAGGATTTCTTTCTTTTTATGGCTGAATAATATTCTATTGTACATATTTATCTCATTTTCCATTTGCCTACTGATGAGTTTATGTTGTTCCCCATCTTGGTTATTGTGAATATTACTGCAATGTATATGGAAAGGCTAATGTTGCCTCAAAATCCTGATTTTAATTCTTTTGGCTAAATACCTAGAAGCAGGATTATTGTGTTATATTACAAAGTTTCATTAATTGGAACAGCACATACAGATATAAATGGACAAATGCAACAGAATGAAAGTTTCAGAAATGACTCCACACGTGTACAGTCAGCTTATCTTCAACAGGAGTACTAAGAATACACCTCAGGAAAGGGCTTTCAGAAAATAATGTCAGGAAAACTGAATATCCACACGCAAAAGAGTGAAACTGAGTCCTTGTCTTACACTACAGCCAAAATGCATTACAGACTGAAACACAAGACCTATGACTATGCAACTCCTAAAAGAAAACATAGGGAAAAACCTCATGACAATAGTTTGGCAATGATTTCATGAATATGACACCAAAAGTGCAGGCAAACAAAGTAAAAGGAGGTGAGTGGGACCTTCTCATTGAACTGAAACACTTCTACACAGTAAAAGAAACAATCATCAGATGGACTGCTTTAGTCGCACTTTTTAATGCTTTGTATTTGTTACTTTCCTTGTCTTTCTTCATACACACATGCACACACACGCACAGGTGCACAGGGGCCCAAGTGCAGGTACCCTGCTTGCTACACTGAACCTTGCAAAACAAGCCCTGTGATAATCAAGATCAAAGCTGGAGATGATTCTTACACTGCGGATTTTGGCAGGAGGTAGGAATTGTGGGAAGAAGGCAAGTTGGAAGGAGGAAAAAAAGACAATTGCAGGCATCCTTCCCAGAAAATTTCCCAGAATGTCCTTGGATATCAAAGGATTACTCCTTGATACTTGTTCGTCCCTTGTCTGGACCAGTTTAAAGATTCACAACAAAATTGGCTTGTTCACTCTAGGGAAATATTTTTCCCAAAGTCAAACAATTTCTTGGCAGGTTTGCATAGCATGTGTTATACACAACCTTGGAAATTTTTCCTTAGTGATATAAAGATGGTTCTAACGTCTGTTCTTTAAGCACATTCTCACAGTTCAGGTGTGTAGCAAGACTGGAGGTTGAACAAACTGAAGCACAAAATAATGGTAGCATCTTACCTGAGACAATAAATATATAAAACCAAGGAAGAAATGACAAACAAGAAGATGTAAAGTAGCATGGTGATCATCAAACCAAGAATTCCTGATTGTTGTGTTCTTACAAACATCCAGTAGAGCTTTGCTGCATCAGCTAAAGGAGCCTCTTCATTATGTATAAGCCGCTGACAAAGGAAAACAGAGATTAAAAGAATAAGAATGGAAACATTGATCATCAAGTTAGATTAAAGACATAAAGACTGTATGATACTATAATGTTTTTAAATTAAATATACTAAGTACCAAATATTGCCAGATTTTCAGCTCCAGAAAGATAGACAAAAAAAAAAAAAAAAAAAGGTGGGCTTTGCATGCTTAGTTTGCTGTTGGTGTTTTTTTCTTTCATTTCCCCCTCTAATCCTTTAAATTCATGTACTCAACCCACTATTCATGAAGTAAAAGTCATGTTTTATTTATGCTATTTGTACTATTAACTTCTGAATTTAATGAACACATGATATGAAGAAATTAAATATGATGGTAGAAAGATGCCCTTATGTCTGAAGCAGATTTGATAGGAATTTAATTTGTGCTATGCATAAAAGAGATGGTTTATTTTAGAAACTTATAAAAAAGTTATCAGGCTATTTAATGTGAGCTTGGAAACCAAAGTTTACATTAGGTTAATTTAAAAATAAGCTTTTGTTTTAGATGAGGAAAACATTTTATATTGGATTATAAAGAAACAGATGGAAGTGAAGTTTTAAAAGATAAATATAAATTGCTGAGGACCTGCAGTATCAGCATATAACCTCACTGGCCTTTGAGGTTTGTAAAACAAGACCATTCTTTAATTACGGTCCTCATAACATCAAGTGGCAGTGATATGTGATGAAAGCATAAAGTATTTTTTTCTCCAAGACAAGAGAAAAGGAGGAACATCTTTCGTTTCTAAGCTGACACTTACATAGCATAGTTTAAGATACTTTTAGAAGTAGCTAATGTAAATCACATATGTGTAGAAGAAAACAGAAACCTAGACAGGTTACCTTGTATTTTCTCCACACTAAAATATGCTGTAGTAATTGGGCAATAACTGGAATTAAGATGCTTCAGTTCTCAACTACTGCTTCTTTGTCGACCACACCGAAGTGTTATTTTTAAACCCTGCATTTGTTAACCAGTGTCCCTGGCGCAGCAGGACTGACTGCAAGGACACTGAGCAACAGACAAGAGTTATCATGTATTCTTCCTTTTCTAGATCTTACTTTTTATTATTCCTAAGGATAAAGAAATAGACACAGGATTCATTGGCGCGTCAACAACACCAAAAACGATGTGT
>RJWT010008544.1:0-26202 GCA_004365215.1 Cuniculus paca | reverse complement strand
AGTCGATTTTTAGAAATAATCTTCAGTTAAAGCAATTGTCATTAAAAATATTCTGTTTTGACTTTAATAGTCCTTTCTACTGAACTCAAGCTTCGTAAACTTTTGGTAATTCTAAAATACAGGGTACTTCCTGCCAATAATGAGTATCAGACTTGTGTATGTTACCTGGCTGGTACATGCTAGGCAGAGGACTTTCCAAAGCTTTAAAGAAAGTTTTCCTCTGAGGTTTTTTTTTTTTTTATCTTTTTCTCTTTGACACTTCTAGGGATGCACAGAAACATGACGGCCAGTAGTGTTTCTTAAGTCTGTGTTGACTTGTCTTATCTGTGTTTTGAGTTGTATAGTTGTGACAAAGTTACAATAACTGCCTACTGCATCCCACTTCACAGAAGAAAGACAATGAAAATTGTGGTCAGCTCCCAACTGTTATCGTTTGAAGTCTATTTTACCTGTAATGTCAGTGAACTAAAAATCTGTATGTATGTATATAGGCAATTTTAGATGTCAGAGTTAGGCAAGCATTCATATGTTGATTCGAGAATTTAGCATTTGTTAACACATTTTCTGTGAAGTGAGGCATTTCCCTTCCCAAATTATCAAATTATAAGTAATTATAATTTTCTGTAAGTAGGGGGATATTTTAATATAAATCCACATTTCAGAAGGTACTTTTAAGTTCTCTCATATATGACTTACCTTTATCCCTCTCTCATTTCTGTATTGTTTTGACTTCTGCAAAACTTTTCCATGAGTCTGTCACTGGGTCAGTCATTCTGGCTAGTATGAATGACCAAGACTTGGACCAAATCTGTGCAGTTTATCTAGCACTGAGTTAAGGTTACTCTCAACAGGACTCCAAATAGACAGAGGAAGCTAATTCAGCATTAGCCTTGACCATGATCACATCCTGGTCCTGGATGCAACTAGCTAAGCAAATCCCAGGGACATCGGGCTCTAACCTGGAAAGCCATATAGGTTCCCTTCAGTTTCTGCATGAACTGTCTCTTTAGATCCAAGGCTATAATCCAGATAATGCAAGATACATGAGTAATTGAACAGAAAGTCTATGCAACATTTCTAAAAGTCTTGGTCAGTGAGTTGACCGCTAATTCCTTCCATTGCCAGTGACTGATCAGTTTCATTGAAGTCAAGGAATCACATATTTGGCTCCAGGTTTTGCAAGTGGATAGCTAATATTTTCATTTTTGGGAGGGAGGCAAATTCATGCCTGGCTTCTGCACAAAGGGTGTAATGCCAGTGACACACAATGACACACTATTTTCTGAAGAGAAAATAATTGTTCACAGCTGTTGGGATTTCCCAGTGGGACCTGCACAATTGACAGGACCTCCAAAGTAACTCACTGGTTGGCAGGTAAGCCTTGAGAGTCCTGGTTCTCTTCCAATGCCTGAGCTTACCCATTTTCTTTGAAGAACATTGGTCTAATTGGTCCAGTCTTTCTGCACCACCACTTGGGTGGCATCCATCTGCCCCATGCTAGGTGGGGACAGGAAACATCTAGAAGTGTTTTTCATGACAGGAAGGGGAATGGAGGCAATCTGCTTTTTCCAATAGACTCTTGGAAAGGTTGAAAGGAAAGGCAATGACTTAGAGTTCAGAACTCTCTGGTAGTGCTGGCAGACCCTATAGTCAATTACATCTGTGGTACATGCAGCAGGTTCACACCAGGGCATCCTCCTTTGAGAGGAAGGATGCAGGGGTGATTCTGGAAGAGAAGAGAGTATTAATGACCCTCTATCCCCTGTTCCTCCCAGATCTGACATGTTCCCGTTCATGTTGCCATATTTTTGTTGGCCCTTAATTATCTCAAAATTGTAGTGCTCCATTTCACAATTAATGTAGCTATAATGTCACCTTTTTAAATGTTCATCTCCCATCCACACTCAGAACTTTTGTCTGGGGGGCCAGATGCATGACTGCAAAAGACATTCTTGTAAAACATAACCCAATTAATTTTTTTTAAACCAGATTCTTTTTTACCCAGGCTCCTTTGAAAAGTGTGTAAACCAGTTTGAACCATAATTGCTTTTTGTAGAAAGAAAGCTATGTACTGCTCAGTAGAATCAAGACAGAATCCTGAGTTTTCAAAATATGTACTCTTCAAATTCTTTTTTTTTAAATCATTCTCTATTAACTTTAAGCACAGAGACCTCTCCAACATGTCACCTAGAGACCATTTCACCCACTGCCCTGTTTGGCTGCCAGCCTCTTATCTCTCCCTTCAGCAATGGTGAGGCAGATTCCTTTTCCTCGTGGAAGAGAAATCCATGGCTTGTTTCCTTTGCCAATGATGAAAACATTGAAAAGCCTCGTGGCAAAGCTATTGCCATTGGCATCTTTCGTGTGAACCACATCAAAAGAGCCAGGATGCTTCTTTCTGTTGGTGATCATGAAAATTCTTCCCAAGTTAGCACCTCTGGTCATCATACACAGGTTACCAGTGTCGAATTTGATGCAATTGGTGATCTTGCCAGAAGCCAAATCAATCTGGATGGTGTCATTCACCTAGATGAGGGGCTCAGGGCAGCAAATGGTACAACAGTGGAGGAGTGCCACTCTAGGAGCCATGCGGCCAGGAGTGCAGATGGTGAAGTTGGCTAAAACTCAGCCATGGCTCATAGTCCCAAGAAGCACCTGAAATGAGTGGCAGCTCCAAAGCATTGGCTGCTGGATAAACTGACTGGTGTGTTTGCTTCTCATCCACCCCTGGCCCCCATAAGCTGAGATAATGTCTGCCTCTCATCATCTTCCTAAGGAATCTTTGTATTCTTTCATCCTGATCATTATGCCACAAGCAGTTGAAGAACTGAACACTTGTGAGAAGAGTGATCATCAGTGACAAACTTGCCTTTCTACTCTGTATGGACTACAGTATGATAAAGGAGGCAGATGAAAGTCTTTTGAAGTTAGACTTCAAATAGACTGACTCACTGGTCAATAATTCCAGATGCCTGCAAATAGGAGAATGCATTGGACATTCAACACATCCTTTGACTATCAGTTGTGTTAATTTTGTAATAAAAGCTTGTAAATGGCCCAGACATTCAAAAGTGCAAGACAGTTTTGTTTTAGTGGTCCCACTTGTGTGACTGGAGCTACTACTTGGATAGGAATAGCAATGCTATGACATCAAGAACTTCAACAGTGATCAGGCACCACCAATGACCATTAGAGGCATCAGGAGTCAGTTGCAGCTATCTGCTCAGAGTGGATGTGATGAGGCTTCCCTCACTGCAGAAGAGATGGTTTGGCTTTGGGCAGGATTAACAATATAGCACTCAGAGCTTCTGCATGAGAAATGTTGGGTCCTTCACTCTGAACCAAATCTAGGATGGTGTCTGTGTGTCTGTCTTGTACTATGAGGAGTCTAGGAAATATTGGAGGTGCTCAAGAAGAGTAGCAATACAGGGTTGATCAGAAACTTGGCTCTCACTATGGGCCTCATTGATTCACCAGCTTTTCTTCAGTTGCCGGTGAGGGATAAATTTTGCTGAGTTGGAACAGTTGTCACATTTTCACACAGTACAAGCATAGCTCTATGATATGCCATGTATATTTTCAAATAGGCCATTTTAATTTGAAAAAACAAGTCTCTATGTCCTTTGCTATATTGTAAATCATGGAGTCTGAGTTGATTGGTACCCAAATTGGAAAATCGGATGGAAGAGTTACAAAAACTCCAGAGTCAGACATTCAGTCTCAACAAAATTCAAATAACCACCCAAGAACTGCTTTATGGATGAAATGTGTCTGACCCATATCAAGAAGGTGACAAATCCATGAGGCCAAGAGCCCCCTAGATGGAGGCTGCCTTTCTTTTCCAGAAGCTCCATGACGAAAATCCATCACTCACATAGGAATGGTGCTAGAGTTATGGGACCTCAAAGTCATGCCACAGCTTGTTGGTCAGCTTCCAGTACAGCCTACTGGTTTAGTTCCCCATGAAAAAATTCTGACTCGTGAGTTGGTCCATATAAGGGACCCAGTACCATGCACCAGTGAGAGACATATTGCTGAAAAATCCCATTAGCTGCTGGGCCTGCTTAACGGCAGTGGAAGACTAAAGGGAAAGCAGTGTGATCGTTGGATTGAATGCTGCAAAGCCAATCGGAGTGTCCAGAAGATTTACCTCGTAAGAAATTCTCTAAACTGTACACGTTTGTCATATTACTGTAGTCAGGGACACTGAGACAGAGGCTTCTGGAATACCACCAAATGGGATGTTAGGTTCATAGTGAAAGCTCTGAATGACACAGAGTAAAGACACCTGTACTGTATTCTACATCAGTCAATGGTGGCAAAAGTTTGGGTAGTTTATTTCCCTAGTTAATTCCCTTTTATATGTGCCCTCCACAGTCTGAAGACTGTCCTCTGGCACTTAGAGTACAAGAAAGTACAACCATGAAACTCAATTCATCTACATATCCAGATGAAGAAGAAATCTGAAAAAATACTGAATTGGTGCAAAGGACCCATTCACAGGATTATAGCAGCCTTTCAGTCCCACTGTGAACGCTTTACAGACCAAATCAAGTGACTCTGAATGCTTCTGCCTTCAGAGATTAGGCCAGATGTTTGACTGTCTTTGCTGCCTATAAGGATGAATCTACAAAACTCAGTTTTTCTGTCCTCAGAATTTTTCCAGCATTCTTAGCCACATACGTTCATGTTTTGTTCAGTTCCTCTTGGAGACAGGGAAGCTTTGGTCTAGCCCCTACCTATACTTTTCTTTCAAGAGCTAAGGCCAGGAGAGAGAGAGGAAGTGATCAGAGCAACTGAGGGACAGGGTAACTCCATGGAGGAAGCAAAGCTTTGATTGTGGCTGCACACAGCTCAGTGAGACAAACTCCCAGTGTGTTTTGCCTGCCACCCCCCAATATGAATTCTGGGGGCTTCTTGATGCTTCTCTTCTTGCGTTAAGGAGGGTGAGCAAAATTAAAGTGCTATTAAGTGCTTTTCCCCCCCAATCCTCTTTCATATCACTCATGTTCTAAACCTTTATTGATAGGTTTTGCAGCAGGCAACCATCGCTCTCCTTCTCCTCTGCTTGGATGAGACCATTGGTTTCTGGATCCCAGAGGTCTTGTCTTGCCTCTAAGCCATAGCTATTCATCTCTCACTTCTGAAAAATCAACTTTTGTCAGCATCCCATCATGATCATCATTGCCAGAAACATTTATACCTGCTGAAGGGACTAAACTTTCACCAGTCTTGCAAGCTAACAACTTAGACTACTGTAGTTTATGATTGTTAGTGGAAGATGTGAGAGTCTTGGGTCAGTGACAAAGTCTTTATTTCTTATGACATAGCAGGCAGCATGGGGTTCATGTCTGAGTTAATTCTCACGTGTGTCACAAGAGTGAGGCAGAGCAGCCTGGGTGGGTGCTGCACACACAGTGAGTTTCAGTTGTGTTTGAGGGACACCAACTTTAGGAAACCCCGATCTATTATAATGCATAGTAAGCTAAGGAACTCAATTTTTACTTTGGAAAGAGCCATTATCTAATTATTCTGGACAGCAAAGAGTCTTGTACCCTGCTGGAAAGACTGTCATTATCTTCTGAGGTTACTCACTGCACAAGCAGCCTTGATACTGTGACTAACAAAGGACACCAGTGACTCTGCTCTTAAAATGTACAGACGCAAGGGACCCACAGAGTTACCTCCTCCATGCATGCTTCATGGTGCTGCTGTGATGGGTAAATGAAGTAAAATGAGACAGGTTGGTGTAAATGAGTTTATTTTATTTAAAGATATACTAACTTACTGCTTAACAATCTTTTGTGCAAGAAGCACAACTACACACACATGTAATATTCTGAAAACCAAAAGAATTATGTATGCATAAAGGACGTGACAATAATATACAAGTCCTAATATACAGAAAATTCTACGGATGGAATAATTTAATAGCAAAGAGTTCTTAAATTCTTATGCTAAGTTTATACATTTTAATATGGTTAAATTTTGCCAGTCATAACAGTTCAAAATAAATGCTTAAAATTAATAAATACATAAGTAATATAACAGTAGCAACCATTTTGCAACAGAAAAAGGAGAATATTTTTTTGTTTCCAGAACCCAAGTTTCTTATGGCCTAGTCTACTTTGGTCTGTTGTATGTATTATGTTGGGGTTTTTCAGCTTGGCAATTTGTTTGGACCATCTATTACCTCCATCCTTGACCCAGTTCCTTATTTTAGTTGTGGGACTTAAACTTTATGTAAATTTAACAGCAAAAATATCACCCAGTTTTGTAACATCACTCCTTAAATGAGTCTCAATTTATTTTCATGATGAAACATTTAAATATATACAAAAATATGGAAAATGGTCTAACTTGGTTTACCTAATAGCTCAGCTTCAATAATTATTAGTTCATGGACTAAGTGTGCAACATAGACCTCCCCTAACTCTAATTATGTTGCAGTTAACTCCAGATGGTGCATTATTTCATCTGTATGTACAGTATTTTAGTAAATATTTCTAAGACTTAGTGACTGATCCTTAAAGACATAGCTACAATACCTTAATCACACTTAAAACTTGAGAACTTCTCAATTATCATCAAATATGGTCAAGTTCACATTTCCCAGATTGCTTTATAATTTACCCTAACATTTATTTATTTTCTTTAATATCTAGTTACTTAGTTTATTAGAAAATTTTGGGTTGGTTTTCTAAATAAGGTTCTCATGTGGAGATCTATGTGTATCAGGCCTCTTTCTGATCTATTTCTCCCCTGTCGGTACATTTTTTTGTTGCTGTTGTTAGATTATAAGTCAACCATCCAGCGATTTTACATATCTCTATGGTGTCATTTATCAAATTTCTTCATCTCTTTTATCTCTTACATATAAAACCTGGGAAGATCAAATTCAGGTTTGACTTTCATTTTGTAGTTGGTTTCGGTCAAATGTCTTGTTTTAGTTGCTTATTATTGGAACAAAATATGTGATGACCACAGATTAAAGGAGGAAAGATTTATTTTGGCTCACAGCTACAGTCTATGGTTGGCTGGCTCCAGGCAAGAAGTACAAGGTAGAAGGACCTGGGCAGAGGAAAGGTGCTCAAGTCATGGGGGCCAGGTCACAGAGAGGGGAGTATTCGGGAAGGGAGAGATCCCCTTCCAGGTCACACACTCAGTGACATCTTCACCTAGGCCCACCTCCTAAAGGCAAGTCAGCTGTTAATTCCTCAGCAGACTAATCCACTGATGAATATAGCTTGCCTCCAATCCACAGGCATGAAACTTTCAGAGGACACTCCAGATCCTCCGATCTCAACCGTAACAAGAGCTTAGAGGGCAGCCTAGAGTGCTTCCACTAGGAGCTTCTTTAGAAAGTCATGGAACAAACACAGCTGAGTGCCAGACTCAGTGTTTCATGAGAGTCCACAACATGGGGATATTGTAAATTTTCATATTTGTACGAAGAGAAATTTGCCTGCATCAATTTTCGGTTCCCCTCTGATATTGATGACAGAAAGATGAAACAATTTCTTTCACCCTTTCTTTTATTTACCACTTATAATAACAAAGTGATCTTTTACCATCTTTCAAAATTGTTCAGTTAGGTTTATATTTTAAAATATCATTCTAAGCTCATGAACTTAAGCATACTTGGCTTTCATGTCAGAGGAGACTTTAGGCTTACTGATGATTCAGTTATCCTAGGTTTGACTGATCAGAGTTCATCCACGTTGGCTGTTGGGTCATCTCATGAAGAAGCATCTTCCTTTTTGTGTGATAAGACATCTGTGCTCATTTTGCATATCTTTTGCTGCAGATTTGAAATCAGTCATAACCCCAAGAAGTCTTATAATCTTTTATGGGAAGTAGTATTTATAGGTCCAAATCTTGACATTTTTAAGAGGAAAAAAAGAAATTCTCTAGTTGGCAGTCCAGGAGGCCTGCAAAATATTGGATTATGTCTGAAACTAGACAAAGGAAAACAGGAGGGAAAAAAAGAGGTTGTAAGAATTTTTCTGTCTATTAGTACCTAATGATATCTAGTTCCAAAAAAGGAAAGATTTAAACAAAATCACAGTACATCCATTGTTCCCAGTACTAAGGATGGTAGCTATGCTTTGCCTGAGCACACACTTAAACCCCTGAAATTTTCTTACCTGTGACATTCTCAATGTGATTAAGATCCCCTTTAAAACTAGATTTGCCTTATGAAGATGCTTAACAAACCAGCCATGGTTTGTCATTCGTGTGACTGGTTTTAGAATGTTCCTCTTTATTTTATTTATGCACCCTTATTTGAACTGCTTGCCCCAGCCTGTTTTAAGTGTGGTACCCATCGTTCGGTCTATTTCTGTGAGTCGGAACCAAGCTAAGGGCTGAAGTGAGCAGAGATGTGCATTACCCTGCACCATCCCCAGAGGTGAGGTGGCGCTGCGCAGTGACCTGCTATCTCAGAGCCCATGGACGGGCCTGGGTACGCATTTTGATGAGGCGCCTGTGACAAATGGAATGGAAAGCAGTGGCCAGCTGATGCGTTGCTGGCCTCCTGCCCTCATTTAACACACAGCACATTCCTCATTCCTCTTACCATAGTCTATTTATGGATTCTCTTCAGACGAACTCAGAAAATAAAATACATTTTTGATTTGTTTCAGAAAACTGGACACAGGACGAAGAGGGAAAGAAATGTTCAAACTCCCAGCCACATTTTATTATACAGATTGTAACTAGAGGAGGTGTTAGTTGAAAAAAAGAAAAGAAAAGAAAAACAAAAAAAAATAGTTGATCAGGAAGATTTGCTTGAGTGAATTTTGATTTTGTTTCCAGTAGACCTCCTCACATGGCTTTGTTTATGCAAATAAACCCCCTTTTCAGAAACCGTCTGGCTTCAGAAAACCCGTCAGCAGAGCATAAAAGCGAAGTTGTGCAGCAGCAGTTAGCAGACCTGAAAGGGCAGCTGAATGCAGCAAAGGACTCAGTGCTCAGGCAGCAGGAGAACAGAGGGGCCATTCTTTCCTGGCACGGCTGGGTGGAGGACAGGCAGCGGGGCCCGGGAAGACGGAAAACGCCTGAAGAAGGAGGGCATCACCCTGTGCTGGAGAGAGAGAAAAAACCTCAAGCAACAGTAGCCCCGGGGTTTATATGCAAGTGTGTGGGAAAGATAAAAACAGGTTTCCTCCTTCCTACTATATTTTTAGCGGCTAATATAGGAAAACATTTCTTCTCTCCCTCCACCTTAGATGGGATTTAGGGCAAGAAAATGATAGTGTTATTTTTCCACTTAGAAAAAATGAAACCAGCTTCGCTTCCATCTTCCTTTTTGTTTGTATCCTGACTAGCATTTCTTACAGGGACAATGAGTGCATTTTATTAATATTGATAACAGTGGTGAAATGGGAAGTCTGAGGGGTTTTCTTCTTGGTAATTCATATTTTCCTATATAGTATTCTGGGTACAAGCTAGAAATTTCATTGCAGTCTGCCTGTGTTTTACATGTATTTATCTGCATAAATATATCTTGCAGTCTATATATAGAAATACATATTGTATATTCACAGACTATTCTAAAAATATAAATATTGCCTTAAGCAAAATGACTTTATAAATCAGCCTGAAGGGAACAAAGAATCATACAAATTCTGCAGTATATTTCACTTCTCATGGAAGATTATTTCTTTTTCACTTTGTAAAGAACAATTTTTGTTTCCCAATTTTCTTGACGTAGAAGAGGAACACAATTAAAGATGGTGGAGGCATTTATTATCAACAGAGTGAATAACACTTGATTTGATTTGTCCTTTGTCTCATTTATTATAACTTGTTTTAGAAACAGCTCAGACGTTCCTTTTCCTGTATGGATGAATGAATATTTTTCTGAATACAACCAAAAATGTAATGATACAGATTTTATAGTATAATATAATTATTTACTAGAACAGAAAATATTAACACTCCAGTAGTGAATATATGCTTTCCTTCCACATAGGATAGTGTTTATTGCATTTGTTCTGACCATGACTTTCACAATATTATTTTTTAACTAGTATAGAAAATCATTCATTCTAATAAGGAATAAAATAAAAAAAGCCTAGGTCATTGCTACATAAGGGAAATGAATAATGTATTTTTAATTTAAATAGCTCTGCCTTTCTTGCTTCCACTACATTTTAAAGTAAGGAACAAGTCCTGGAAGTCTTTTTAAGGGCGTTGGGTGGTAACCACTAGCAAGTTCAAAAAGCTTCATCTTTGTGGGCTTGGAAATTGCTAGTCATTATGCTCACATTAGAAGCACATCTTTTTGGACTTCACAGAGTAAAAGAAAAAGGGAAAGAAAAGAGGGTAGAGAGGGGTATCATCTGCATTTTGAGGGCCTTGCTTCCTTTAGGAAAACTACTGGCATCGAGCTCCTTTGTCACAGGTAAGAAAACCAACAGACATTTTGAGGGAAGAGTTGGAGTTTCTTAGAAAAGGGTTATTTTCTATCTGTCATCAGTTCCGGCTTTGCATATCAATAAAAAATTAATAAACTAATTCCAGGAATATATGTCACCATAAATGTGGAAGGCCTATTGTTCAGAGAGGAATAGTATATTCTTATCAGTGGATTTAAACAGCTATTCATCATTTCTAAAGGGCAATTATTTGGAATCCATTAAACTGGAATTCATAATACCCCTGCATACTGAATTTTAAATAGAAATCTGTATTTAGATGAAGGAATACATTAGTATAAGTCATTAGAGCACTGAAAATCCATGACTTGCTCATTTTTCACTTTTTTTCTCAGATAATATGAAGCACCAGGGATGTTGGTTCTTTAATAAAACCAAACAGAAAGAAAACCATGCACTCTTCAGTAGCGTTCTGTGTATAATTACATTTCATTTCTTTCTTCTTTTTTTTAACCTTCATTTTTCAGCTTTTCTAGTTATTATTTGGAAAGCAAATCATTTCCTAGAAAAGTACCCAGTAATCAACAGAAAACCAAAAATGGCGACCCTTCTGCAGATGTGGCCTCTGTGGGTATCTGGCCATCCACATCCTCAACATTACTGCTTAAAACCACATAGGAAAACTAAGCGGTGTTATAGGTGGACCATCACACAACTTCAAATAAGAAGTCAACTCTGATTAATAAACATTTAAATTACAGAACACTTAAAAATAAATTAGGAGCCAATAATTTTAAATAATATGAAAACATTGATTCTTAGGACTGTTTTAATACATATTTCAGAAACACTTATAATTATTACACTTATGCATGTGAAAGGGATTCTTTTACTGCAGTAAAGATATAGAAAAAAGTTTGGTTACCAAAAATCTGACCAAATCAAGCAATAAATTTCACACTATAAATCCATATAATGTTCTCTTTCCTCACAAAAACTCTGTAAACAAATTATTGAACCTACTTAGAATAAATGAAAACTCTAGTATAGAAATTTTTCTATCACTATATCTTCTCAACTTAGCTTCTGTTAACTTTTATCTTTCAGTTATTTATATCGACAAAGGTAAATTTGAAAAAGAAAAAATTACAAATTCACGGAAGTAAGGGTAAAAATAAAGGCTTCATCAACCTAAATTTTTCTAAACAAACCTTTACTAGTCTGTGCTCCTTTCCCCAACACCCAATGCAAGTCTGTCCTAATTCATTTGTCAACCCAATGCAAGTATTAATGAAATAACCTAATGAAAATGCAAATAAAATCGTAGTTGTAGGCTCCATGTGCATTGATGTGTGCTGGCAATAAATCAGATTTCAAAAAAACACAGCATATGGCCCTAGGACTTGCAGTCTCATTTGGATGGTGTGAAAACAGTCTGTTCCAGCATCCATGCTGCTAACATTCTTATTGACAAGAAACTAGGTTTGATACGTGTGCATAAGCGCGTGCATTGGCTTGTATGTGTCAGTGTATCCAAGCAAGCACACCCTGCATTCACATATATCAGATTAAATCATGGTCCATAAACATAGAAACTGGTGACTTGGATTTATAGTCAATTACTGGAGCTCTAAAAACTGTAAGCCATGGAGCTGCGATTTGAAGTTTTTGATAATGTACAGCCATACTAAAATTGAATAACAGTGTGCTCACCTGTTAAGGTCATGAGAAATCTAGTCATGCATTGAAATTCATGTTTGTGACTGCTTTGGATTTTTTCTAGGTGCAATTTCATGATATTTCTTATGGGAAGACCTTTTGCTCATTGATTACAATAAAGAATAATTTATTTAATACATGGAATATCATGCATATCTGGAGCAATAGTGAAATATAAACAATACAGGATCAGTCCTGAATGTCATAATAACAAGATTTGAAAAGACATACTAAATATTGTAAAAATTTAAATAAATGTGATCAATGTATAATACTATATATAATTCTCTTTTTCCTTGTGTTGATAGATTGCTTTTTTATTCTGTCAATATCAGGATTAGTTAATTAAAATTTTGTTTAGTTTTACTTTTCATAATTTAGTATAACCTCAGTCCTATTTGGAAAATTCCAACTCTTAGTGTAAGCATTTTATCTTGTTGGAAGATAAGGCATGTAAAAGAAAAACATGGGTGCTATCTCTGCACTCTAGACTAACAGATAGCTGATCTTTGTAAGGTCTCATTGTGGACGGTCACAGGGATTTCTCAATATCAACCAAGAGTTATGTGGTCATTTTACATCGTTCAGTTAGAAATGACTTGGTTTTAGGGGCTGAATTGTATCTTTTCCCAAAAGCTATGTTGAGGCTCCTAGCTCCAAGTAACTGAATGAAGTTTATATGGAGATACAATCTTTGCGGATGTAATCCAGCGAAGAAGAGGTCATTTAGGATGGACCCTAATTCATTATGAATGCTGATGTCTTCATGAGAAGAGGAAACATGCAAAGTGTAAAAAAGACATGCAGGGAGAAACTTTTAACTACAGAGGCAGAGATCAGAGTGCAAATTTATAAGGCTGGGACCAACAATGTTTGATGGCTACCAACATAAACCAAAAAGGGAAAGAAAAATTCTACCCAGAGTTTCAGAAGAAGCCTGACAATGCTGACACTTTGATTTTGGACTTTTAGTCTTCAAAACCATTAAAGGATAAATCTCTGTCGTTTTAAGCAACTCTGTTTGTAATACTGTAGTACAGCAGCCTGAAGAATGTTGTAATTGTGAATTCTCGCATGTAGTTAGTGTTTTGCTTTGCCAAGCAATGGTTACTGAGTAGAACCTCACAGGTTTAACAAATAAAACTTCACACTCCTGGATAGGAATGTGTGCATCATTGCTTTTGACTGCTGTCTTTGAAACTGCACAGTTGCCTACATACATATATTTTACTCTTTATTGTAAGTATGTAATATCACTGGCAGTTGCAAAAGGATAGGGCCTAATTCTGAAAAGTAAGAATTCAATGAATGGATCAGAATTTTCTAGTACAAGATTGAAATTGATTTGTGTGTTCTTTCCAGTAGCTTGACAACAAATCAGGACCTCAGTGACCAAACTGAATATGCTACATGATTTACATTCTACCCTCTCTTTCCGAACTCCCTCTCCAAATCATTCCCATCTCTTCTTCCAAACTCAGGCCTCTACCAGCCTCACTTGGCATTACTCTGTGTGCACAGAGGTGCATGTGATACCTTTCCCCACCTGGCCTCACAGGAAGGCCATTTCTGACTTTCTGTATAAGGCATGAGCATCTCAACTTAAATGCCTATTGCTTCAGTGAGACTTATCCCAGCAGGATGGAAGCAATTTGATTAAATCAGTCCATTTTAAGGAATTAATGGCAACCTATTTGATGTTTTCCACTGAATATCTGCATTTTGAAAGAGGAAAATTATTAGCATAAATTAGTCTTTCATTAACAGAAATTTCAACAGCATGCAAAACAAAGAATTGCATGGTGTAGAAAGAGATTTTGAAGGAGATAGTATTTCACATTATTCATTCTATCCTACCATCAAATAATAATAAACCCTGACATTTTGGTCAAGCAACTAATTTCCCCATTCTGATCACTTGTGGTTACAAGAAGGGACTCTACATTGTGAAGATACTGGACAAGTTAAGCTGACTAGTTAGATTCACATTTAATATTCATCAAACACTTATGTTTAAAACATTTTTAGGATTTATAGAAAGAGAAGCTCAAGTGTAAATCCGGGATTCATATCACTGGACAATATCAAACTACTCCTACCCACTCTATTTAAAAAGAAAATTAAATGGCAACGCATATTTACATTTTACACCAAAATTTCTGAGTTTCATTCATTGAAAAGTATTTATTAAATGTCTACTGTCCCAGACACATAACATACGATCAATGAAAGTTCTTATTTTCTTTATTTATTGAAAACCACATATATAAAACGTGCAGCAGCATATCACCCATTAAAATACCACGCATTACCCTTGATCATCTATGTTCTGCAAACAGCCTGTGTTAACAGATTAGACTGTTGTAATTCCTTTTTTTTTTTTTTTTGGTAATTCCTTTTTTGAAATATCACATTGAGATTTGCATAGTTTTCTTTGATTAAGCTTAGGTTTCAGTAACTTTTTAATGGGGAAAATTGCCACTTCAAATTTACTATGAAGGAAAAGCATTTTAAGCAATTAAAAATTCCTTCTGCATGCCTCATATGAACTGGAAGAAATATTTCTTTTTTTTCTTTTATTTTTTAATTTTAATTTTTAAAAATTTATTTAAAAACAAAAAAGAATGAAAACAATTGGAAGAAGTATTTCTTAAGTGCATGTAGCAATGAAATTAAATTTTTGAAGAAAGTTTGTTCTGATCTTTAGTTTCTTCTATTCCTTAAGAAAACAGTTCAGGGGACAGAACTGTCTTGCTTCCCAAGTAAGAGGTTATGCATAAAGATAAAGAGTGTTTGAGGTCATGGTTTAGAATTTCCCTTAAGTTTCTATCAATAATTTAACTCTGAAAACCTTTTAGGCAATAATTCTTTTGGTTTTCAAAGGTTAATTGCAGGGTTTTGCTATGTAGTTCTAACCTTTGAGCAAATATTCCATTAGCAAATTAACTTGTTCAATGAATCTGATTATTTGTATCTGTTTGCAAGCTGCAAAGAACACTTAGATGTCCATCTGCGATGCTTAGGTATAAACGAACTGTGTATATTCTAATATCCTGATAATTTTGATTATGATTTGTGCAACACAAGAAAGATTACATGGCTCAACCGATGAATTCTACATCATTTCTGTATGTCTTCCGTCTACCCACTTAATTTCCCTTCTCTTCATTTATATAATAATTTAAGAATACAAAATTAAATAGTGATGATCTGTCAATTTATCTCTGGAGAGTTCTCAAAATTTTTTGGTTTAAGCTAGTATTGGTTTGCTATTAGTAAATGTACATTGACTAGTTATGGCTCAGGATCCTTTTCTATGCAACAAGGATCTAGGACTCCAAAACTTTTCTCGTTTCAATTGCCACTGATTTGAAGACTGTTATTTTCCTGCTGGACAATCATGCTTTACCAGTAGATGTACTAGAGGAAAATACATTCAGGACTTTGAGTACTGGGGTCCATTTTCTGGTAATGAATCAATTAGTAACAGACATGTGATAGAACACTCTCATTTTTGAAGAGTTGGCTGGGCATAGGATTGTTTTATATTTTGTATTTGGGACAACAGATAACTGTGTGTTTCAGTTTTCTGCTGTGAAAAATACCTGAGAATAACAACTCCAAATAGGAGAAACTTATTTTGGCTCATAGGTCCAGGAACTTCAGTCCGTGCTTGGCTGGATCCATAGCTATGAGCCTGTGGCAAGGGACAAACATTATGGTGGAAGGATGTGGTGGAGGAAAGCGTTTCATCTCATGGTGCACACGAGGAAGAGAGAAGGAGAGAACCAGAAGCTAGAGGATTTTCTTCTTCCACTTTTTATCCACCCTGGCTCCACTATTGTAGATGGTGTTATACATATTCAGTGCAGGTCTTCTCCACTAGTTTACTGCCTTATATGCCCTCACAGAAACCCCCAGAATTGTGTTTTCTTAATTTTCTGGACATTTATCAACCCAATTAAGTTGATTAAGCTGATCAAGTTTGACCATCATAACAATGCTAGAGTGTCTGAGATTATTTAGTAATAATTTATGGGTGGAATTTGAGAATTCAGGTTACACACACAGTAATTATGCCACTAAGATTTTTTAGGATACATCATCTTTGACCACATTATTATTTTTCTAAACAATAAAACTTGGTTGTTGTGATTTAATTTTCCTTGTTTCCACTTGTCAAATTAGTAAAGCCACTGACTAGGTTTTTTAAAAATTTTTTTCCTGGATGTTACATAAACCTGTCTGTTTAATTCAAACTGATTATCTCTGTGTAGGAGTAGGTGAATTGTTGTATTTGAATTTATTTAGTTGACAATTTTTTGATGAGCACCTATCATATTTCAGAAACCACATTAAGTTGGTCAGGGGAGAGACTCATATTACTATCGAATGAGCATTCTACTCTTTCTCAAAATCTGTATATGTTACAGTTAAAATAGAGAGAATGATACAATTTCTGAAAATGTATCTTTGAGTCCAACTATACTAATTCCATGAGAGTGCTTCATTGTGTGTCTTATACTTGCCTTCTTTATGAAGCAAGTTCATTTGTTAAAGTTCAACTTCTAATTTCCTATGTTTAAGTATCCTAATATTGCCTAGTGTGCCAACATAACCAAATTAGTAAAAGTAATTGAGGTTTATTGATTATGAGTGTCACAGTACACGTTGAACTTTCCACCATTTTGATATTATCTTCTGTTTTTGAATCCATTTCTGATGACGTAAGTTACACATTAAAGTTTTGCTCTTTCATAGAAGACCCAGGTCTTACCTGTCAATGGCAAGAGGTTGGTGGAATTCTACCTTAGCTTTTATTTCTTTTTTTTTTTTCTTAGCTTTTATTTCTTTGGTATCTTCTTTGGTTTCCAAGTTTTGAGTCTCTACACAAAGCTTAATTCCAGAAATGATATTTTGATGTCCTAACTGTTTCTTTATAAGCCTAATGAGCTGACAAATGCCTCTACTCTGCATAGGTATTAACTCATGCTAAGAAATGATTGTGATAAAATTAGGAGCACTTTTCATTTATGGACACAACAAATTTTAATAAAAACTATTCTTTCATTATCTAAATTTTGCTTTCTCAAGGGAAGAACATTGGTGTAAAAGAACCATGGAGAAAAATAGAGGAAAATCACTCCTGACGAAGAAAAATTCTCTTTGTGTTGAATTACTCTAAAACTCCAGAACCTATATCCTCTTCTTTTTTTCTTGCTCTGAGAGGCAAATAACTTGCAAAAGTTCCTTTCAAAAGAAAGGGCCCTTTCTGCCAGATGAGTGTGTTTCAAGCCCAACTTGAGATTCTAAAGTCAATGTAACAGAAGATCAAGGCCACAACAGTTCTGTGTGGCCTATTCCTTAAGACTAATATTCACAAATATAAATGTTTTTATGCATAGTCTAGTTATCAACTATTCTAATTTTTACATACTGAAAAAGCTTATTAGTTATGTGTAATCTCCCATTGCACTGTGAAACAGTATGTCATGGGTGATGAGAATCCATGATATGCACATGATTTACCTTCTTGGGATTCTAAAACTTCTTAAAGATTTGGGAGAGACTGGACCTGTACTGCTTTCATTGATTTGTTTTGGTTGGTTTTGTTCTGTTTTGTTTTGGTTGATTTTATTATATCTGATGGTATGGACAGCTATTTTGAAGATAATAAGAAGCATTATGGTAGCCATTGCCTGTTTCCTATTATCTTGTTTTGAAGTCCTGTATCATTTTCATTGTTTTGTTTTGATTGGCTTTATCCTGTTTTATTTTGTTTGGTTTTGTGCTATTTAAAATAAAATTAAAAAGAAAGATTTGGGACAGAATACAAATGTACTACTCTGTCAAGCATATTAAAAACATTACTTCCTTAAATAAGTGCACATGTGTAATAGTGAATGCAGTACTCATTCTAGGTTTTGGGATAGAGAAAATATAAATTTTTTTTTTCTAATAGAAGCCTCTAGGTTAATTGCTTAGCCATCTTTCTTTCCCTCATCTCTCTGGATACATATTTATTTTTTCTCTAATCTGAGGAGTTCTAAGAGTTCTAAGAGTTGAACTCTTATTCCATGCAATGTCCAAAAAATTCCACAGAACACAAAACTGAATGTGAAATTATCTGGAAGCATGTTGACATTAGAAGGAGACAACTTATTTCTTAATTTTTTTGATTTTTTAACTTTTATTAGTACATGTTTGCAGTTTGTGTACATAATGATTATATTCACTGTGGTAAATTGGTACATGTACATAACACATTTCAATTCCGTTAATGTCCCCCCTTCCTTCAAACCTCCTTTTATTTTCCCATCATCAGATTCATGTATTTATCTTTTAAGATCTTACAAAGTTAATTATCATACATATAAATTAAAAACTAGACTAGTAGGTCAAACAATATATAAAACGTAAGACAATTGTACTAAGTCAAGGTACACTTTTAGATACATTGTCTGTGCTGTATCACAATACTTTTTTTCTTTCTCTTTTTTCAAATTATCTGTCATATATATATATATACATGAGAAGTTTTACATAAGAGAAGCTATATGATATTTAAGCTTGTGTGTCTATTACTTCACTTAACATTATGGTCTCAAGGTATCACTATTTTTCTACAAATGATTCAAATTTATCCTTCATTATGGCAGAGTAGTAGTCCATTTTGTATAAATACCACTTTTTTATCCATTCACCTGTTGGTGGACATACAGGCTGTTTCCAAGCTTTAGGTATTATTAACTGTGTCGCCATAAGCATGGGTATGCATTCGGAACTGTGGTAGGATGTCTTTAGCTCTTTTGGAAAGCTACCTAGAACAGGAATAGGGGAAATAGCTGTGTCAAATGAAATTTTTATGTTTAGTTTTTTGAGGAATATTCATACTTATTTTCACAGTGATTATAGCAATTTATTATCCCACTAATAATAGAGAAATGTTCCTCTCTCCCCACAGCCTCACCAGTATTTGTTATTGATTGATTATTTGATAGTAGCCATTGTTTCTGGAGTGAGACAGAATCTTAGTGATGTTTTAGTCTCCATTTCCCAAATGGCCAGGGCTGTTGAACATTTTCTCATGTATTTATGGTCTACTTGTATTAAATGAAGAGATGTTTCTTCATTTCAGATGGCTATTTTTAATTGAGTCATTAAATTTCGGAGTCTATTTTTAATTCTTTATATGTTCTAGATATTAGTCTAGGACATATAAAGGTATAGCTGGCAAAAAATCTTCCCATTCTGCAGGTTGTCTCTTAACATTATTAGTGGTTTCATCACTGTAGCTTTGTAGAATAATTTGAAGTATAGATTGTGATTTCTCTTGCCTTTTCCTTGTTGCCCTGAAATACTTTTGTTAGTCTAGGTCTCTTCTGGTTCCATATGAATTTTAGGATTGCATTCTCCAACTCTGCAAGGCATGCTATTGGTATTTTGAATCGCATTAAATCTGTATAATAGTTTTGGAAGTATGACCATTTTGACTATATTCGTTCTGCTTATGCATGGAAAGGGACTATCTTTCCGGTTTCTGATATTCTCTGCTCTCTCTGTCTCTCTTTTTTAAACCAAGAATCAAACTCAGGACCTTGCACTTGACAGGCAGATGCTGTGCCACTGAGCTATATTTCCAGAAATCTCTCTTTTCAAAGTACTGTAGTTCTCATTGTAGAGGTCTTTTACTTACTTGGTTAGATTAATTCCTAAGTATTTCATTTTTTTAAATGCTATTACAAAGGATATTGTTTCCCTAACTTCCCTCTTGATGAGTTTGTCTTTGATGTACAGGAATGCTGTTGAGTTTTGAGTGTTGATTTTGTAATATAGTGTGCACTTTCTATTGATTCTAGATTTCTCCTACTTAAAACACACTTGCTTTCTTACATTTTAGCCAATCATTTATGGCTTATAACACTTCAGCAGCCTATACTATGAAATTTTCTGACCTCCAAAGACCATGGATTCTTCACCTATTTTGCAGTCCTTGAAAGAAATTTCAATTCTGTTGATTGCTTTTTTGGCTACTAGAATATTGTCTAGCTTAGTGATAATTATTTTGAAACATTCAAGTCTCATGTCAAAATTTTCTATATATCATACCTATTTATTAAATATATACATATTAAATATAGTTATATTTTATGTATCATATCTACATATTTATATATCCTATATGCCTAAATCATGTGTACTTTGTTTATATAGCTCATGACTATCTTCAGAGATTTAACTATCAAAATTTCCAATACCATTCACAGATACTACTTGCAATGGAGTTTCATCCAGATATATTGATTTTAAGGTAAAATATTGTAAGAGAAAATGCATTTAATATACTTTACCTATTGAACATTATATTTCAACTGCTCCTATCTTAAATATACTCAGAAAACTTGCATTCACCTATAGTAGGGCTAAAGGAAGCCTATTTTTAAGAAACTGTTGAATATTTCATTTATAGGAGACCCCCCTTATCTGCATGAGGTGGGTTTCAGGACCCTAAAGGATTCCTAAAACCATGCTTAGTACCAAGTGTGTTTTCATCTATGTCCATGTAAAACTTAATTTATACTTTAGGGACAATAAGAAATTAACAAAAATAGCCATAAGGCAGTAGTTTTCCCAATATACTATAATAGAAGTTATATGAATGTGTTCTCTCTCTCCCTCTCTTGTTCTCATATTTGATAGACTCATGTGATTATATAGGTTAAAAAGTTTCACAGAGACCACAGCAAACTATGAAACTGGGGAATTGGTGGTACTGCTTAGTCCAAGAAACTAGAGTTAACAGCAGAAAACAAGCCCACTTCAGGAAGAAGAGACCATGACTGCTTGAGAAAGAGTGTGTATCACAGATCCTCTTCTGCTATCCTGATCCATGTGCAGCTCAGTGTATTGGGCGATGCCTGCCCACACGGAAGGTATGTCTTCCCATCCTGTTTGCTGACCCACATACCAATCTTCTCTGGAAACACTCTCACAGACATCCCCATGAGTAAGAGTGTTCCAGTTCTCTGGGCATCTTTCAATCCAATAGAGTTGATACGCAAAACTTTAGATATTGTGGGAAGTTGAGGTGTAATAAATAAAAGCAGCCTAAAACATTTAACAGGATTATTTAGCATACTTTTTATATGTAGTATATGCTATGGACATTTAAAATAACAGTAAAACGTGAAGAAGTGGCTACTCTTATTTAGTTTAATATTAAAGACTACTTCCATTTGTGTATCTTTAATGAATGAGTAGAATTTGACAGGGTACATGTCAGGAAACACCAGAGATTCAAGACTGATCATTTAAAGTTTGCAACTGATAATGCTATAAAAGCTTCCCTGTTAATAAAGTTTTAACTCCTATTCCATGGATACTGTTTTCAGGTCTTGATGTCATCTTGGGAAATACCTAGGGTCAACCAAATCCTTAGTACCCAATTTCTTTAATGATTAGTCAAGATAGTTGAGGAAAGTGGTACATTTAATCAAATATAGTATTTATTGACTTCTGAAAAATTCATTGTACAAAGAAAGATATACATGTAACCAATGTTCTCATGCCCCAGGGACTCTAGGGCAAAGATCATTGTTTGAATATTTCTCTAGCTGTAGGATGAAGACAGCAAACATGTGTGGAATTCTAACCCCTGTCAAAGTGCTATGCTCCCCACAAGTCCCCCATAAGCACAATTTTGGGAGTCTAAAAAATTAATCCATATAATTTTAACAAAATATTCCTCTAAACTTCCTTGAAGAAAATGTCTTTCCTCTTCCTTATTCCCTTAAGATATTTCTGCTTCCCATAAGATATTTCTGCTTCCCAGAACTTTTATCATTTTGTGGGCTCTACAAATGTGACTTGCTGTGGGTTATGAGAATGAGTAATGTTTAGTGAGGAAGCAAGTGGGTTCATTATTGTTCAAGTTACCATAGTCACCTTTCTATCATTGGCTCCTACTGTCATTGCCTCAGAGCCCTGGGAATGAAGCCAACACCATATGGAGCTACTTGATTCTCAAATTTCCATCATGGTCATGGTGATAGAGGTTACCTTGGTGTGCTTATTGAGGATGCTCCCATAGGAAGGGCATATCTCTACACCATTATCCCCAAAATTAAGGGAGGAAAGGTTTCTTTAACTTACAGTTTGTAGAGGTTTCAGTCCATATGGGTGGCTCCCAGGCCAGGTGGCACATAGCAGAGGGGCAACAGTTCATGGTGGTGGAAAACAGCAAAAGCAAGCAAGCAAGCAAAGGAGCATGAGACAAGCCACTTTCTGTCCTTTATGTTGTATCCAGTCTACTGGGATTACAGCAATGCTGATCTAATCACCCACTCTTCATCTCAGCACCCTTAAACCCAGCATTGCGCTACGAATCAGTCACATACTCTAGATACAGCCGCCTCTGAAAAAAACCTCTATGATCACACGAGGCTTTGGGGTAACATCTAGACACAAACCATAATATTGATACTCTAAACTCATGTTCTTCAAGTGGATCAAGTATATCCTAAAGCATTACTTTTATGTGTTTCCTGTTTCTTATGGGGTTTTTATTTTTATTTCTTATTTATTTATTTTTTATTTTAAAGAGGATACAACAAAGGAAAATAAAACAGAATAAAACCAATCAGAACAAACCAGAGTAAGTGATACGGGACTTCACAATATTACAAAATCAACAGTAGCTACCATAATGCCTTTTGTTGTCTTCAAAAAAGCTGCACATACTTTCGGACACAGTAAAAATCAAACAGAACAAAACAGAGTAGAAACAGTAAAAACAAAACAATGGATATAATAAAAGAATACAAAACAAAACAACAATAAATTCAAAATGGCTACCATATATATCTTTGAAATAGCTTGCAAAGGTCACCGAGTAAAACATAATCAAACGAAGCAAAAGAGAATAAAACCCAGCCTAACAAAACAATAAACCATGTAGGACTTCAGAGCGAGACTATAGGGAATCAACAATGGCTACCACCTTCAAAAGGAGAGCCCTGCTAGATGCCATGCTGCGTATTGCTATCTTCTGAGTAGATGATCAGACCACTGGCCCTAGACCTGCAAGGTCAGTTAAACACCAAAGCACCACAGGTTTTCACTTGTGTTTCACCTTAACGACTATCATCACTGCCTCTGTTTCTCTGGATCTGCCGGTTGCTTGGGGTTTTAAAGTTATTCTATTTTAGTTTTCCCAGTCTTTTCTCACTGTAAGTCTGAGATCATAGACAAGGATCTAGAAAACAAATCTAGGTGGAAAATGCTATGAGAATAACCAGCCACTTCTCACTTTTTGCCATATAATTGGAGACATAAGTACCATACTCAGAACTACTGGAATCTTTCTTACCTTGAAACAATTATTTTCAAGTAGGTTTCTCAAGCTTTCACATACTTTGATCATTAAATGTGCCCACAAGTCTTCAAGACATACCTATATATTTAGATGCTTACAATTGAATAAAAAATTATTTAAACATTAAATCATGTCTCTCATGATTTTATATCTATGTCCAGTTGAACTAAATAATGCGACTTTCCTAAAGTACAAATGTAGGGTTGAAAGCAGATTATTGAAGACAGCTTCTTGTGCAGTTTTTAAATGTAAGCTCAATAAAGGGATTTTACTGAATATGTAGAGAGAATAAAATAGGTATTTGTGCAGGGAGAAAGACTGAGGTTAGACAAAAATATTTTCTCTAAGCTAAATGACAGCACCGTGATTTCTGAGATAATTTGAGGATTTGAAAATCAAGACCTCCTTTTTCATAATACAACGTGGAGGCTGAATTGTAGGAAAATAACCATATTAAGATCTAGATACTGGTACTGTCAATCCTGAGAAAGCCTCTTGTACTATGGGGGAAGTTCTACCATTTGTAAATGAATTAAATGAGCAAACCAACAAATTTCCCTTTTATAAAAGTGATTTAAATAAGAAAGAAATATTAAAAATATTCTTACTTACAAATAACATCCTTTACACAGAGAATTCAAAAAAAATTCTAAGCAAAGACTTTGAATTAAATCGTCAAATAGTAGGGCACAAAATAAACACACAAAATTAACAATGTCCCTATACACTAAGAAAAAGCACACTGAATAAGATATCAGGAAAACAGTCTCTTTCTCAGTAGTTTCAAAAAAATTAAATACCTTTGAATTATCCCAATCAAGACAGTAAAGACCTCTATAATAAAACTATATTGCTCTGAAAGATTAAAGAGGACATTAGAAAATTGAAAGACACAACTCATTGATAGATAAGCAGGACTAATATCATCAAAATGGTTATATTACCAAAAATGGCATAGAGATTTAACTTGGTCCTGATAAAAATAACATCAACCTTTTCCACAGAAAAAATAGTATGAAGATTTATGTGGATTTAGACAAGACACAGACTAGCCAAAGCACTTCTGTGTAACAAGAGCAAGGTAGGAGGCTCTACAGTCATGCATTCATGTGACACCTCAAAGCTACATTAGTGAAAACTATACAGTGCTGCACAATAGCAAAATATTGACCAATAGAATACAGAATGTAGAAACAACCCCAAGTACCTTCAACCATCTGATTTTTGACAAAGGGGTGAATAATATATGCTGGAGAAAAGATTCTTTAACAAATAGTGTGGGTACAACTGGTTATCTGCATACCAAAGACTGAATCTTGACCCATACTTCTCACCCTGTACTAAAATCGAACCAAAATAAATCAAAACTTATTAATTAAAATGGAAACGTTATGTTTGTTGGAAGAAAAACTGGTAAAACTCTCAAATACATAGGCATAGGCAAAGACTTCCTGAACAAAACTCTAGTTGTACAAGAAATAAGAATGGACAAATTGTATTATATCAAATTAAAAAGCTTTCTCATGGTAAAGAAAATAGGCATCAGAGTGAAAAGACAATCTACAGAATGGGGGAAAAAATGTTACCATCTACTTCTGCAACAGGAACTAATATGTAGGCTATAGAGAAAACCTCAAAAGTTAGACCTTCAAAAATAAGACAGTGAAAAAGAGGCAACTGGAAAGAACAGACACTTCTCAGAGGAAGAAGGATAAGCAAACAATAAATATATAAAAAATGTTCAGCATCTTTGACCTTTAGAAAATTGCAAACCACAACAGCACTAATGTTATATCTTACATTGATCAGAAGGGCTATTATGAAGGACTCAGAAAACAACAAACGCTGATAAGGTTGTGAGGAAAAAGAAACCCTTCTACATTGTTGGTAGGGATGTAAACTAGTACAACCACTATGGAAATCACTGTGGAGATTCCTCAAAAAATTAAACATAGAAATTCCATCTAAGCCAGCCATACCACTTCTGTGTATTTTCCCCAAAGTGCTAAAGTCATCATGCTATGGGGACACATGCACACCTGTAGCACAAGTCACAATAGCTAAATCATGGAAGAGGACTATATATTCATTAACAGATGAATAGATAAAGAAAATGTGGTATATATATCCAAAGGATTACTACTCAGCGTTAAGGATGATAACTTTAAACCATTATAGGAAAATGGGTAGATTTTAAGACTATAATAGTAAGAGAAATAAATTAATCACAAAAGATTCAATATCACATGGTCTAAATCACATTGGAGATCTAAAGTGTAAACAATTCAAAAAACAAAATAAAAGAGGTATGGCAAGAAATAGGGAAGTAGTAGAGACAAGAAGAGGATATGAGAAAGGAGGGAGAGGGAAAGATGAAAGGGGGCAGAGAGAATAAAAATGATTAAGATTTGATATGTGTACATTGCAGGTACCCGAGCTGAATGTAATCACTATGTATTGCAAATACACACTAATACATACAAGAAAAAACTCTCCTTTCACACATTGCTTTATAGCCTTCTATAATTAGTTGTTAATATTATTTGCAAAGCAAATGCTATATTCAAAGCTTTGCTCTAAGCGATTTACTTACATTATATTCAAGCCTTATTATTAAAAGTCATTAGAAGTTTTAATGTTTCCATTTTACAGATGTGAAAATGTGGACTAAAAAATATTGGATGACTTGTTTAAATCAAAAAATTTGAGCATGCTAAAGTTAATTAT
>RJWT010008543.1:0-26200 GCA_004365215.1 Cuniculus paca | reverse complement strand
AGCAAGAGGGCTCATCTCAACAGATAGGAAGTTCAAGGGGATGAGGAAGGCTGTGGTGTCCTGCAATCCCACTCTGTGGGATATCCCCCCAAAATTAATGATTTCCATTTAAGAGTCACCTTTCACAGTTTCTACCACATTTCAATAGCACGTGAACCTTCAGCTTCCAAACTATTTCACAAGTACAGTTAAGACAAGCAAAAACATCACGTATATTTCATTTGTACATACCAAATTTTATTGATATATGCAAAAATTAAAGACTAAAATTGTTTAAAACAATGAGAAAAATAAAATATTGGAAATAAATTTATTATTAAAACTCCATAAATGTGGATCATTGAAATTTTTCATCAAAAAGGAAGTCTTACTGAAAAAAAAAAAAAAAAAAAAACTAAGTTAAATGATTTTTATCTAATACCTGAATTCTCTATTTGAGGACAATAGGTGTTTATAATGGGAACTAAATTCTTTACAACTATGATCCTTAACAATGTTCTATGGATGTTTTCAACAGGTACTTAATTTTTATAAAAATCTGGAAAGATGATAAACAATAAATAAAAATATTATACTGTTCTCTTGACTGAATTGAGAAAAATGCCACAAAAATTCACCTGTAATTCATTCCCACCCAGTGACATACTTAAAGTAAAATTTGAAGTATAAGTATTTTCAATACATTTATTTTTTTACTGGACTGATTATGCTGTACCTAGCTTTTTCTAGTTAAAACTAACAAATAATATAATGATTCAGTTCTTTGAATAAAATTTTTATCTTTGTTCATACATGTTTCTCAATTATCTATATTTATCATAGACACAAATCTCTATAACATTCATATAAAAAGTGGTAAATGAAAACAAATTCAGACATGTAATTATATAAAATGTTTTAAAATTATAACAAACATGATTTGAGAAATTAGCAATCACAACAAAACTGGATCAATTGAACATAATAGCTTAATTGAAACATTAAATTTCTAATTTTGAAGTATTTGGTATATCAGTAAACACGTGAGTGATTAAAAAACTCCTCTGAAATTATGAGTAAACAAAACATAGGAGGATTTGTATAAACGTTTGAATGGAAATATGAGAGCAAATTGTCATTAATTATCAGAAATTCTCCTTGCTTCCTGCATTCTCAGGAAATCTTGGAAATGAAAATACAAATAGCTGTCATGGCCATGGTAGAACTGAGGGAGTAAATATTTGTTCCAAAGTATTATGATTAAAACAGTACTGATTTGGAATACAAAATAAATGTATTTATTAAAATATAGAGGCTATGCATAATTTTATTGTAATTATGTCATGGAAATTGTCAGTACTTCATCAGTAATACTACTCAAAGTCCACATGTGTTATACTATCCATATACGGAAAAAGAACCATGTGGTAACTAGCCCATATTCTGGAGTAGACTGAAACAAATTTCATCAACCAAGTCTCTTAAATTTCTTCATTTTTAAGCTAGAATTGTAGCTGTTCCACACAGGCAGATTTGAGAGATGTTAAGCGAACCCACAGAGTGTTACAGCAGAAAATTTCTTCCAATCATTCTGATGGTTATTAATTATGTATCTCTTCTTGGAAAGCGTCTGTGTTAACATTTGGCATCTGTTATAATCCTTTTATTTCTTTTTTCCTACTACATGCAGTGAAGTCAAGAAGGTACATTTTTAAGACTCCTTCATCATCATAAAGTCAGATGATATTTTAAAACAGAAAACACAGTTCATTTTTCCTAGTTCCCTAAAGCAATTTTTATTTTATGCCTTACAGTCACTCTTAGAAAGTTTTATTGAAATAATGCATCACTTGTATTATAAGGATTTTTAACTACAATTTTTAATGATTTCCACATGTCTTGTTAGAATCTGAGACCCCAGAGGGGACCCCAGAGGGACAGTCATTTTTGTTTCATGTGAGAAGGATTAGAGGCTTTACTATTGCAAACAGAGACTTAGTGAATATTTACTGGCCAGTGATTAAAATGGCATTAGAAAATTAAAAAGTATTACCTTTTCTTACAGAGAAGCTTGTCTGGAGGTACACTTGCTCAATATGAATAAATCCTCTGTTAAAATACTTTAAAAACTTGAAATTCTCTTTGCATTCTGGATTCCTGGGAAATTTGCTTAAAAAGTAGAGTTAGAATAGCTCTCATAGCCACAATGTTATTGAAGGGCTAAATCCTTGTTACCACGTATGATGATTAAAACAGTGTTGGCTTAGAATACAAAACAAATGTATTTGATTAAAGTATAGAGTTTATTTATAACCTTATTGTAATTACATCAAGGAAAAAACTCATGACACTATTTTTTAGTATCAACTGAAATACTGTCAATTAATTTACCTCTTTTATTGCAAGGAGGCAATTTTTAACATTGTACTTATTTCCTGAGGTTCATATTAAATTTATGATTCCTTTTTTTTTTTGGAATTAGGGATCGAACTCACAACCTCGCACTTGCCAGGCAGGCGCTTCCGCCACTGAGCTAAATCCCCGGCTCTTGTCTTTTTGAGACAGGGTCTCATTATGCCATTCAGGTTGGCCTTGAGCTCACTTTGTAGCCCAGATTGGTCTCAAACTCACAACAATCCTCCTGCCTCAGGCTCCCGAGTGCTGGGATTATAGGAGTGCACCACCATGCTTGGCTAAAATAAAATTTTTAAAAAGGCATAGAACAAACTGAAATGATAAATGAAATCTCTCAAATTAGTTGCTCGTGAAATGAAAGTTGTTTGTTCTTATAATAAAATTTGTCAGTATCAATTGAAGACATTATATAAGAATTTCAAACCAAATATACTCAAAATACTCAAAATTTTATTTCTATTCTACGTATTAGGTATCAATGATGAAACCATAATTTATCAATACATTTTCATCTTCAGAAAAACATGTTGCAGTATTATGAAATCATATTAAAGAATTAACCATTCTTTCTTTTACCTAATTTTCTAAAATCATTTTATGCAATATTACTTAATTAAAAATAGTTTTTTAATTGATTCCACATAACAGGGGACATTAGAACTTTCCAGAGACTCACACTTTTTCCTTTTTAGTTTAAATCTTATGGTCATCTAAAAGTTTTAATTTTCATTATTTTAAATATCTAATATAAAAGGACCACAGAGGTTTGATATCCTTATTGCTAAATACTGATGAAATTAATGAAAAGCCAGCTATGCCTGGAAAACACCTCTGAGATGTAGTCATTTCCCAAAGGTTCTAAATATTAGAAATAAAGTTCCTCACCATAGGCAATTTACAAGCATCAACCCTGGAATTAAAGTAAGAAAAATAATATACAAATATACAAAATGAGAAGGCAATTAAGCAAGACACAACCCCAGACTTCCAACTTACCAAAGGCAAACTCAGGAGGAAATGAGAGGGAATGGTTGAAAAGCTACCCACCTGGACTCTCTGAAGTGATAACAACAAGGCAAATGAATGAAGCTTTAGAAAAAAATTAAATCAGAACTAATTTCTTAGGTAATTACAAAGATGGTGACCATAATGAAAGACATGTTTAGTGACTGTAGAGCAGGTATAAATTTTTTAAAAATAGAGTACAGGGTCATGATGGAAACCTTGAATGCCCAACATAGGAAAGAAATGGAATCAATAGAACAGATTCAAACAGATATCCAGGAAATTAAAAATTCCATTGAAAGCATACACAGCAGAATGAACTAATGTGAGGACAGAATCTCAGCTATTGAAGACAGGGCTGCAGTAAGTGAACATAAAAGATTTCTTTAAAATAACAAGAAATCAACCCAATAGCTGCCAGAAGATGCAAACAAGAAGAACATAAGATTGATCAGTCAATGAAAACACAGGAGATAGCACAAATGACATAAAAAAAACCTATTCACAGATGTCATAACAGAAAACTTCCCTGGCAAGGAAAAAGAATTTGACCTTCAGATAAATGAGGCATATGGAACTTCAATTAGTCATGATTAAAAAAAAAAGTGCAACAAGGAATATAACAGTCAAGATTCCAGAAATTCAACACAAGAATAGAATGTTAAGAGATGTTAGAGAAAGCAAACAAATCACCTATAAAGGAAAGCCCATCAGAATCACAGAAGACTTCTCAAAACCAACTTTCAAGTCAAGAAGTATTCAAACTTTGGAAGGAAACAAGCTTGAACCCATATTGATGTATCCCACAAAACTCTTTCAAAATTGATGGAGAAATAAGATACTTCCATGACAAAGAACACATGAGGAAATTAATGAACATGAAAGTAGTACCCCAAAAGGTTCTGAAAGACATTCTAGAAAGGGATAACAAGGATTACAACTCCATGAACTGGAACAGGATGAATCCACTAGGCAAAGCAAACAATCAAACAGAAAGGGAAAATGGAGGCAATGACAAGAAAATAACATGACAAAGAGAAGTCAATGCACATCAGTTATAACCATCAATGTTAATGGTCTCAATTCATCCTTCAAAAGAAACAGACTGACACATTGGATCAAGAAACAAGATCCAACAATATGCTGAATACAAGAAACATATTTAATTTAAAAAGAAATTCATAAGCTTAAAATCAAGGGATGGAAAACAAAACTCCATATGATAGAAACCCAGAAAAATCAGTGTTAGCTACTCTATTTGGAGACAAAGTGAATTTTAGGCAGGATTGATTAAGAGAGATAAAGAAGGTCACTACATCCTTATAAAGGGAACAACCCAAGAAGAAGAGATAACAGTCAAAAATATATACTCAACATATACTAGTGCACCTAATTATAAAAAGCAAATATTAGACGTGAAATATTAAGTAAGCACTGATACAATTATAATGGGAGACCTCAATATCACACTGTCAAAAATAGACATGTCAGCTAGACAAGAAAATGAATAAAGAAATGTTAAAAATGTACCAAAATTTGGATCACATTGACTTAGTAGATGTCTACAGAGTGTTCCACCCTACAACATCAGAATATGCATTCTTCTCAGTTATGCATATGATGTTCTCCAAAATAGACCACATACTGTCTCATAGAACATGCTTAAGTAAATACAAAGGAATTGAAATTATTCCATGCATATAGTCACACCATAGTGCAATGAAATTGGAAATCAATGGCAAAAGATATAAGAAGAACTTCATAAACACATGGAAATTAAATAACACCCTTGTGAACAACCAATGGATCACAAATGAAATTAAAGAGGAAATTAGATAGTTTCTACAATTAAATGGTAATGCCAATGCAATATAATGGAACTTATGGGACACAATGAGAGCAGTACTATGAGGGCAATCTACAGTGGTGAACATTCATATCAGGAAGACAGAGTGAGCTCAAATAAACAACTTACTGTTGAACTTCAAGCTTCTAGAAAAAGAAGCAAGTCAAGTCCAAATCCCATATGAAGGAGAAAATTCAAAGACTAATGCAGAAATTAATGCCATTGAGACTAACTAAATGGTACAAATAGTGAATCAAAGAGTTGGTTCTTTGAAAGATTAAATACAATTGACAAACTTTTAGCCAATCTTATGAAAAAAAAAAGACTCAAATCCATGAAACTAGGAGTGAAAAGGATGAAATAACAACATATCCTGCAGAAATTCAGAAGATCTACACCTACTTTGAGAACTTTTACTCTAATAAGATGGAAAAAAACAGAAGAAATAGATAGCTTCCTAGATCACATAAATTATCAAAGCTGAATCAAGTAGATGTTAATATTCTAAGTAAACCAATATCAGTCAGTGAGATTGAAAATGTAATTAAAATTCTACCAACAAAAAAGTCCAGTCCCTGACAGATTCACTGCTGAATTCCACAAGAAATTTAGAGAAGTCCTAATTATCACTACTTCATAAAATCTTTAATGAAATTGAAAAGGAAGCAATACTTCCAAATTCCTTGCTGGAAACAAGCATTAACCTGATACCAAAACCAGAGAAACACCCAACCAAGTAGAATGAACATGGATGCAAAAATCCTCAACAAGATACTGGCAAACAAAATGCAGCAAATCATCATGAAGATTATGTAACATGTTCAACTGGGATTCATCCCAGGCGTGTAGGAATAGTTCAACATACATTCAATAAATGTAATACACAGTATTAACAGAGCTGAGAACTAACACCACATAATCATCTCAATAAATGCAGAATAATCATTTGACAAAGTACAACACACATTCATGATAAAAAAAAGAAATCCTACAGGAAATTAGTACAGATAGTCTTTATCTCAATATGACAAAGCAACATCAACATCACAGTGAATGTACAAAACCTAAAAGTTTTACACTGAAATCAGGAAAAGACAAAGATATCCACTATCACCACTCATTCAATGTAGTTCTGGAAATATTAGACAGAGCAATTAGAGAATAAAAAGAAATAAAAGAAATATGGGAAAGAAAGGAAGCAGTTAAATTATCATTATTTGCAGATGAGATGATACTTTACATAGAAGACCCTAAGATGTTCACCAAAAGACTTGTAGATTTAATAAAAAAATTCCGTCGCATAGCTGGATACAAGTCAACACTCAAAAACTGATAGCCTTCCTCTGCATGAATAACACACTCGCTGAGAGAGAAATTGAGGAAACAACACAATAACATTTCTCAGTAGCGTTTCACAATAGCATTTTAAAAAATGAAATACCTAGGAATCAATCTAATGAAGGAAGTAAAGCACTTCTACATTGAAAAGATAATAAAATTAACATTATAAAAGTTCATATACACATTTAAAAACAAAGCTGACTTTTTTTTCTCATCAGTTCCATGGATCCATATTGTTGCTGAATTCAAAAAGGAGCTCTGATTGATACTCTCTGGGAAGAGAAGTCAGAAAATAATAATTGGATATTCTGTAACATTGTTCTGTAAGAACAGATAGCTCTGTTGAATTTTCTTCGTGTGACATTTGCAAAAATCCAACTGTCTTCATTTACAAGGAAAAACTGAAAGTTTGTGGAGACTAGAGCAACTTTTCTATGAAATCTGACAAATAAACAACTGAGATTGGACTGAATGTGTTTATGATGAGAAAGAAAAAAGAATCAAAGATATAAATAGTTCTCTGCCAGCTCATCAAAAGGAATTTATTTAGGGGAGTTGGAATTTCCTTTTCTTCATCTTTGTATTAGGATTTGTGTTGAGTTGCAATTTTTGTACACTAAAACTCTCCTCTATAATTATGTGGTTGTGTAATGTTGCTAAATGCCAACTATAAATATGGCTGGTCCATTATAATCAGCAAACAAGAATTTCAATTTCATACAATCTGACTTCTACAATACAAAGTATGACCAAAATATACCATACAGTGAACAACTTAAACCAATCACATTAAAAGACATAATACCATTAATTCTTCCCCAAATTGTCTCACTTAAACCCACTTATCTTGGTATTTACTGTGGTGCTGGAAGCACTCTTTCCTGAATGTCTCCATTAGGTGTGATGCAAACATGTAATGAATTTCACTCCTGTGTGACATCCAACAGAAGTGCACATAGGTAAAAATATTTCAGTATATCCTCATGCACCAGATTTACTAGATCTGGCCCACTGTGACATCCAGCTCTTATTTAAAGTCAAAGTGGCCAGGAAAGATAAACATTTTGAATGGATTCAGGACACAAAGGCAGCCATGACAGTGCAAAACACACTCAGGAAAAGGATTCCATTTTATAAGTCCTATGCCTATGTTTATTTGATCTGCAAAAACTCATATTTCACACTGATTTTAGCATCAGAATGTTTGCCCCTCCCTTTCTTCCCATTGCCTGTGTTTTCTGCTGATTTCCTCTGACTATTCCAATGTAGCTCCTCCTCTGTCCAATCATGTTGATTCTTCCTCTTGAATCTTCCTCAGCCTTTAGGCTAAGAGCAAGTGTAGTGTCTATCCTTATTAGCCCCCCGACCCACATTCCGTGCAGAGCCCTCTGCCCCGCTGCCGTGCACAGCTTTTTGTACAATGGAGTACTGCTCAGCCATTAGGAAGAATAAACGTGAAACATTTTTAGGTGAATGAGACCATATTCTTCAGTGAAAGTGGGCCTTTGAGACCATATTCTTAAGTGAAATAAATCAGACACGTGTAAATACTGGATTGTTTCTCTGGTGTGAGAAATTGAAAATGTAAATAAATAAGGATCAAAATGTTTAATAGTTATTTGAAATAGTAAGATAATATTCAAATAGGAATGGGAACTATGGAGGGGGAGAGAAAAAGGAAGAGAAAAAAGATAAAAGAAGAAAAAAATGGAAACAAAACTTTTGCAAATAAGGAGGGAAGAGCCTTGAAGGGAGGCAAAAAAAGATGAATCAAGATATATCATGTAAACCAGGCATGGTGGTGCACGCCTGTAATCCCACACTTGGGAGGCTGAGGCAGGAGGATCATTGCAAGTTTGAGAACACACTGGGCTACAAAGTGAGCTCAAGGCCAACCTGAACTCTAACAGTGAGACCCTGTCTCAAACAAACACACACACACACACACACAAAAGGTGTATCATGCACAGACTTTGTATTCCCTATGATGAATGTGATTATTATCTATATCTAAAGTATACCCATAAAATTAATTATTTAAAGAAAAGCAAAAAGATTTCAGAATTGTTTCAACAAGCTGCAAGAATTATGGGAAGCTAAGGCAAGGACACTTCTGAGGGGGATTCATGGCAATGTGTCTTTTTGGTGTAATACATATTTTAAAATCTGGACATTCACCATATTTCATGGTCACATGTCATATACTTCCTTTTAGATCCAATTTAAAATTCAAGCCTAGGGCTAGGGATATAACTCAGCAGCACAATGCCTGCCTGGGAAGTACGAGGTCGTGAGTTCAATTCCCAGTTAAAAAAAAAAAATTGAAGCCTAAAGCTGGGTGTAGAGGTTTAAGCCTTTTAATCCCAGCACACAGGAGATGGAGACAGGAGGATCACTGCAAATTCAAATGCAGTCTGGCTGGGCTACATAGCAAGACCCAGGCTCAAACCAAAAATTAAAGAAAACAAAACAAAAAACCTACATAAACCTCAAGCTCAATTAATGTGCATTATATGGATAATTTATGCTAAACTTCTCATTGAATTCTGATGACAGGAGGACAAATATCACAGGACTCTTGTCATCACTGTAACTAACATCTGGTTTGGAGGAAAAAAATTATCAGTAAATATACCAGGTGATAATTACAATACCTGATTAATGTGGGAAAAAAAGCTACATGGAAAATTAAGAATGGAGATGATCACTGTTTGCAGATTGAGACAGTTTAAGATGTTTGATTGTGATATAGCAACTTTACCATTATACTCATGTGACCATATTTTCATTCTGTGAAAATATATATCAAAAAAGATTTGGTAGGATTAATAGGACTCATAGATTTATAAGAATGTCATCTTTCTTTTAACTTTCTATGATTGTTAATCTTGACTGCGAGTTTGACTGGATTGAATGGAAAACATACTTTAAAATCTAGGAACACTTTCATACAGCTAAGTCAAGATTTGATAGTAAAAATTGTAACTAATGACTTCCATAAATCACATGGATAGCTTGTGGGATATCTGGTGTTGGGTGTTGAAGGTTATGCTTTGCCCAAACTCAGTGTAAGTGGATCTTCTGGACAGAAAAAATGCAACAATTAGAACTAAAGTTTTACTTTTAAACCTTGTTTTCAATTTATGGTTATTTTATTTCAAAATCTGATAAACATTATCAGTATCCTTTGTAGGTAATAGGTTTGTGGGTAATTTCTTACAAAATTTCATTGATATCAGTGAAACTATTCAATAGAAGCAAACATCAACTATCACCACTACTAAAATATATCATTCATGGTTATTTTTGTAGAATTATCTTGGGATTAGATGCAAATGGAATCACAACTGCTTTTCTTAAACCCTAACATATTTATAAGAAAGTTAATTTCCTTAATCAAAACCGATGATTTTGATCTTGTAAACTTATTTCACTATGATTTGTTTCCTACAAGTAACTGGATTCACTTTTGAATTAATATCTTATATGAAGTCTACTGATCATCTTGTCAGTTTATACTTGAATGGTTTAAACCTGTTTTGTAAGCATCGTGTTGTTCATTATCTTAGTCACATACATAGAACTTTCTGTGTCTCACTGGGTAATGTGGAAAGCTTCATGTATGTTAACCTCATGTATGTTTCCGTTTAGTCTCTGCTGTGTGGTTCTGTTTTGTACTTTAGTTTTAGATTAAAAGAAAATACAACAGGTGAGATTATTTTTCACCTGGGCACCCTACCCTTAATATATGCACCACTTATTGAGATAGTATGCCTAACCACAGTAACATTCCACTCTTTCTAGGAATGTGATTTCTTTTGCCCATTGTCAATGGAAAGTGGCATTGCCTATTGACAATATTTTTGAGAAAGTATGGTGACCTCCTGCAGTGCAGTTTGTTTAGCTAAGATTGATAAATCAGTGAAAAATTATTTTGTTTGAAAATAGCTGAATTTACATTGAATGAATACCTAATCATGTAAACAATGGTAAATGAAACAAAGTAAGTCCCTGCAGAGATCTTAGGGAGAGTACGTTAGTGAAAGCACTACATGGCAAGGTGAACTAAAATTTATTGAATACAGAAAATGTGCCAGGTATTGTTCTGATTTTATTTGCACTTAAGTTATTTAAACTTTATAATAATTTTATCAATGTGAAAATCTTGTAAAATCATAAAAACCAGAAAACTTAGGGACTTACATATGAATCACATCATCCAAGTGTCACATACGCATGAAGGGCAGTGCCTTACACTCACTCTGTCTTAATGAAAATATTCTAAGAAATGAAGCTGCACTAAATGCTATGAAGCAAAGCACAAATTTGTACTCAGACCATAAAATTTCTCAGTATTTGTGAGAGGGGATCATGTGTAGGGGGAACATCTGTACTGTGGTGGCATTTGAATACATGCCTGAGAAAAAAAAAAGGAAAAAAATGTGTCTACATAAAGGTAAATGTTCCAAGCAGAATGAGCAACAGGTATAAAGACTGAACAAAAGGAGTAGGTTTGTTTGAAAAAGTAAACAGTTGTGGGTAAATGGAGAAATGGTAGTATTAGGTCAGAGAATTAGAAAAAGGATCAAATCAGGGGGGATCTGGAGATTTCGAATTTAATTTTATGCTTAGGTCAAGTGGGATCAGAATGGGGAAGAGGGATGTGGCAGAACTGATGTTAACAAAAGTTTACAATAATCTTTATGTAAGAGTGGATTGTGCTGAATTAAGAGTAGAAGCAGTAGCGACAGCTAAAGGTGATTGTGAAAGTCTGTATGATAATTACATTTCAAGCGTCAATGTGTATTTTCCTTCATCTCTCCTCTCATTATAACCTATAAGTCATTGTCTTTGTTTAACCTCATGTTAACCAAAACAATGATTCAAGTGAATTGCTAGTATAATAACAATATGAATTTAATCTCTTGGGGGAAATTTTTCACACAGGTTTTTGGTCTTCAGAAACTTGAGGACACTGACATAGTAGAAAGGAAAATGACAGTTAAGCAGAAAACAGTCAAGGAGTAAAGTACAGAATCTATGAGGAGAGCAACACTCATTTTTAGTTTTCCTTCCAGTCAACCTGTGCACAGTCAGTTTCAATGGCTCTGGACACCTTTCTGACTGGAAATAGGAACACAGTTAGAGACTCTCACCCAGTAAAGGTGATCTAACTTAGGTAGAGGAAATATTATCCTATGCATGAGTCTCTGATGAACCAATTCTCAGAAAGATGTGGAGAGATGATAACCCCATGAACAAAAAAAGTAACTAAAATAGTATTTTCTGGATGTCTGACTGTGGATTGAAAAATATCTCTCCAGATTTAGTTTTGATCTGAAGTTGGGGAAACATTAAGCTAGTGGTGATTATTAAACATCCAAGTATAGGCAGCTGGAATATGTGAGCCAAAAATTCAAAGGAGAGAAACAGTGTGGAGGTTTAAATTTGGAAAGGATGGTATTAAAGTTGCGTGGTAGGATGTTCATTCAGAGAATAAGTAAATACACAAAGGAAAAGTCAAAGTTCTATATTTTGAAGAATTTCACCACCTGGAAACCAAATATTGCAGGACTAACTAAAGAAAGAGACAAGAAAAGAGTAAAAATAAAAGTACTGTGAGTGTGGTGTTACAGAGGTCAAGTTAATAATAAAAAAAAGAAGTTAAAGAAAGTTTGTTCACTGCTTCTATCCAGGAGAAGGAAAGGTCACGCTGTTTAGTTCTGCTAAGAAGTTCAGTGAGATAAACACTGACGATTGTGTACTTAGTCATTGCAAGAGACCTTGGTAAAATCAACCTAAAGACAGTGCTGGGTGAAAGACTGTTTGATCCAAGAGAGTTTACTATGTTAAATTAAGGTGAACTAGTAAACTGTTGATGAATGTTTTGTGTGTGTGTGTGTGTGTGTGTGTGTGTGTGTGTGTGTGTGTGAGAAATGGAAAAAAATCTTACCATGGACTTCCAGCTGATGTAAAATTAAAAAATAAATAAACCCATGCATTTTTGTGGGCATTCTCTGCGGGATGGAGGGATGAGGAACACATAGAAGATTCCCATTGACACAGAGCTCTGGAGAAGGCACTGGACCTGCCGAGAGTGACGCACAGGTGATCTTTATGCAATCCTCACACTTCCTTCTGTCTTGCATCAGTGTGGTTTTCTGCAGCAAAATCTCACAGTGTGTTTTCAGGTTTAATCTCAGCACTGAGGGACTGAGGCAGTACTGTAGATCCCATATTCAATCTTACTCTAGGAAATTGTGTGATTTAGCAAAGCTCTATCTGAAAAACAAGTATAAATGTGTGTGTGTGTGTGCATGTGTGTGTATGTGTGTATGCGTGTGTGTGTGTGTGTGTGTAACAAAGGGCTGAAGATGTAGCTCGGTACAAAGACCCTATTTCAAATCTCCAGTACTGGAAAAATAAAGCAAAAAGGAAGGAAAGGAAAGAAAAAAGAAAAGAAAGCAAAACGTCAGGCCTAGGGACACCCACGTGTGAGTCACAATCTCTGGATTACTGTGCTTGTTCAGCTGCACTCAAATGGTTGCCAACTTCACCTGTGTCACTGTGGTGTCGCACTTAGGGCAAGCCAACCCTCCACCTGCTCTACTTTTTCCAGCAGTTACTATGATCTTATAAGCTTTTGAATCTCTGAATTAAATTTCTTACTGGTGAAAATGCCCAGAATGTTTTCTGACTGCGATGCGGCACCCTGATGAGGAGAGCCGGGCGGTGCCTGCGCGGTATTGGAACTGCGAGGAGGTGCTGGTCCCTCACGCTTGGGACAGTGGAAGTAACGCAAGCATCTGTGTAACAGCAAACCCTGACTCATGAAATGAAAATCAGTTCTGCCTGACCTCAAATTCCATTTTTGTTTGTTTTTTAATACTATACATACATGGAAATGGGAGTTCTAAATGTTACGTCGAAAGACAATGGACAACGTACTTTACTCTGATTTTATAAATTGAGACAAGAAGAGGTCAGTGAAGGAAACAAATTTAATGACCAAGATATCACCCCAGCTCCAAAAAGTAGCAACACTTTAAGGTTTCCTTTGGAAGTAATATCTTCCATAAAAGATACTTGAAATACTGTTTTCCACAGAACATAAACGAGAAACTTCACTAGAAATGCCAGATAGCAAAATTCACGAGAACGCGACGCATTAAATTGAACTGTAAAATAAATTTTGTACTCATTTTCATGGGTAACTCGTAACTTCTTTGGATTCCATGATATGTGTTATTAGGGTTAACTAAAAAGCACGCATTGGTACAGAATTGGATTGTCATTTTTGACAGCCTTCTTTTTGCTGAGCTGAATATCCCAACAGTGCCTCTTATCATTATGTGTAAACATTAAGGATGTTTCCCCAGTGGCAGTCCTCTCCTATTAAATATTAGGGTCCATACATAAATGTAATACTTTATATATTAATGAAACTGAATATTATTGAATGTAAGGAACAAAGTTCTTAATACTTTGAAAATTGTGATTTATATTCAAGAGATCAATAGATTTTTATTTGAAGTTACTTCATACTGTGAAAAATTTATTTTCCTACATCACTTTAAAATATTTCAAACAGTCTAATAAAAAGCTTTGGCAAAGTGCTTTATGTCTTTTGTAAGAGCAAAATATTATCATACCGAAACAAAGTGGGATATTATAATAATCTGGATCGCTATCACATAATACCTATATATCACATTGTTTTTCAATTTTTTACAGAAATAGAATTTTTATTTTCAACTTTTTAATGATCACTTCATTGACTCTATATGAATTTCACTCATCATTTTCTCCAAATGAAGTTAAGCAAAATTCATTTTTTTTAGTTTAAAAGGTGGTGGTCATGTTGTACACAGTAAATAAAATATTGGCATAATGTGATAGTGCATATCTGAGTAGCTTATGAGGAAAGTGGTTATTGTCTGTAGTTTAAAAGAATGATTTCTAGCCAAGTACATAAACAAATATGTGAACCTAAGGACACATAAATTTTGGATAACTACTTGTAGGAATCCAGTAGAACCTTTGAGAAGAAAAGGTCCAGCACTAAATAATAGTAGAAACATCAATTTGGTAAAACAAATGTTGTGGATAAAACTTTCTCCAAACTGGTTTATCAGAACACCCTTCTCATAAATACCAAACTATGAATTAAGGAGAAATCTAAGTGTGAGAAAACATTTTCTCTTTAGGATATTCATAATTAACATTAGCAAAACGAATTTTCAGGCACATAGGGCAAGACAGCTATTTATATTTGTTTAAACTGTATGTATTTTTTGAAACCAATGTTGACCAGAAACTGGCAAATGCAAAGCTGTGACAAAAGGGTCTCAGTCAAGCTGAGTACTGAAGGATGTAAGTAATCGTTCACTTTTCTTGGTCTTGATTCAATAGGTAGACACAGTCAGTATCTCTTTTTATTTTTCAGAATGTAAGTCCTATAAAGATTGATTTGTCATTATTTTACTTTTAATGGACTCAACAACACATAAAATAGTGCCTAATACATAATTGGTAGTCCATCATTAGCTACTATTTTGTTTATCCAAATTTCCAATATCCATTGTTTCCTTTAATCCCTGTTTATATATAAATATATGTGAATAAGAGAAACACAGACAAATGTACTAACTTACTAGATTTTGATATTTTTCAACAAACATATTTAAATGTTCATAGCCATCAGACTTAAACAACATATAATATTAAATAATGAATGGTGGCATAAATAATGAATGGCATTTTACCTCTATTATACCTATATTTGTTCAAATAAAATGCTCAATTTAAACCAGGCATGGTGGTGCATGCCTGTAATTCAGCACTCAGGAGGCTGAGGCAGGAGGATCACCATGAAGTCAAGGCCAGCCTGGGCTATATAAAAAAATTAGATAGAGAAAGTATAAGTAATTAGCTTCAGGCTACCAAAATTTTCTCAAAGTAGTAAGTTTTGTCAATCTGAAATGTAAATGTAAGCCTTTAAAATGGTACAATTCATTATTATTTCTAATAAAGGGTGTATCTTTCCTCTGATCATTTTATTGGGTAAACTTATAATTGTGTTATAAAATTTAAATTTGCATAAAATAAAATAGTAGAGTTAGAATTTAATTTATCTCAATCACTAGATAATAAAAATAAAAATTTGAAGCATTTTCAGATATCTATCACTAACCACAGGATAATTTTAAAATTTAAATTATGTAACACAGATAACAGAAATATTTACGATTGTTTTAGTGTTTAATTATAGACAAAAATATATGTAGGCTATTTCACCAAATAAAATAAGAATTTTAATTAGAACCAAACATGTATTAAAAAGTCAATTTTGTAAAGTGACTTTTAAAGACTCCCCAAAAGGAAAAAAGAAAACAGAGTAGAAGTAAAAGAACTCAGTTTATTACAATCCTTTGGTAAAATTTTGGGTAAAGATGAATGAATAGTACAGTTTAAAACCAGGTTCTACCTCAGCTAAGACAGTCAAAGAGGGAGTTTCTGCAATTTCATAGTAGGGGAGGATAATCATGTATACCTGCATTTTCACATTGGAGTAGCAGACAGTGAATGCAAATTTGTCTTTTCAGTTTTGGTGCAGCCATATGAAGCACTTGGATATGATGGAAGTACATTATTCTTTCTTTTAATTTGCTTTATTGGCTAAGTTATGAAATATGAGAAAATAACTAATATGTGGTTACTTTTATCCAAATCTTGTCATTTGGCATTTCACAAATATTTCTAGCTATCAATGTTTTAACTTGTAGTTGAATACATTGTTTTGTATGCTTGGAATTAGAAGACAAAATAAGTTCTTTTGAATGGAGAAATATGAGCAGATATGTTGAGCATAAAATTGTCAGAAAGCCTTTAAAAGCCAACTTATTTCATCACGTAGTCTGAAATTACTTTTACTAGCATGACAGCATTCATCAAGTTGGAGCCTCCACGGGCTAGTTTTCCAAAAGCCTGAAGAAGAGAGGAACCATAAAAATGATAAAAAGAGAGAGAGAGACAGAGAGAGAGAGAGAAGGTAAGAAGGAAGAGAGAAAGAGAGGAATAAAGGAAAAAGGAGAGGGAAGGAGGTTTGCAGCATGGGACAAAGGGAGGAGAAAAGGATAAAAACTAATAAGCATAAGTGAAGGTAGAAGGAGAAAGAAAGAGAGAGAGATGAAAGACAGGTTTTTCTGTTGTTTCTGAGATTTTGTCACTTTTTCTAACATAAAATAGCCTACCTTAATGAAATAATAACATCAGTATATAAGAACAGCAAATTAACAATGAAAGAAATGTTAATTTGTTGCTTTGCATTTTTATTGTATTCTGCAAAAAAAGAATTTTAAAAGTGACAAAATTATTAAAATTGCACACATACACACATATTAAATATTTGCAATTTTAAAACATACTTAATATTTTTGCCCAGAATAATCTCATTTTCTGACCAGTGATATAAGACAACTTCAAAGTCCATTTTCTACCAAGTCACATGTCTTCTAATATCTGAGTGACTTGTCAGAATAAGACAACAACATAATGCTAAAAATTTTCATTTTATATATCACATTTTCTAAAGATTAGACTGTGTTTTATTCAATAAGGTTGCATGATACAGGAGTAATTTTTAAAATATATTCAGATAAAATATCATTGAAAAGCACCTGCAATTTAATCACATTATGTGATAGTCATCCTCCATGCACAATATACAATTCTGCTATTGGTTTTAAATACTATCATTCAAAACTCAGTGTTCAATTGTGTCTTCAACATTTAAATAGTTGGAAATGTTTTCTTTTTAACTTATCTATTTCCCAAGAAAGATTATTATATAAAAATTCAATTACCATTCTTTCAACAAAACATTTCTCATGGTACACTGTTGTACATTAGAAACTCAGAAGCTGTAAAAGGATTTTTTTAAGAAGCACAAATCTACCAACACATATATTACTTACTAAATGAAGCATAAAATGAACTGATACTCTGGGGTCTGTTACCCATATCATTGCTGTTAATACAGTAAGTATAATAATGAATATTACATGACTGAAATTCATATGTATTATTCAATAAGAAAGAAAAAAAGTATTGCTGTCAATGATTCATTAATCTAGATAGACACAAAACTTTTGAAAGGATAAACAGAAATTTCCCATATTATCCAATAGCTGGCAATGGCGCCAGATGATGTCACTGTTAGTCATTTCGATTTAGAACTTAGATAGGTGTAGATGCTAAGGAAAGAAAAAATCTAGAGCAAAAAATAAAATGTTTATTCATTAACTAACACATAGAACTACAGAGGGTGTAGAATTCTTTACTGACAGTTAACTTTTCTGTTATAGAAGAGACAATGTATAAATAGTTTGGCTTGTACAGTACTCAGGACAACACACCTGAGAAATAGATGGTTTCATCGAATTGGGGAGAATCTCTGGGAATCTTGGAGGGAGTTAGTCTAGGAAACTTTGACATTAGTTATTAGATAAATGTCAGAGCATATAAGCTGTTTTACTTAAAGAACTTTGGCAAGAGATGACAGGAATATCAACAACAAGAAAAAGAGCTGAGATGTGAGAAATTAATCCACAGGAAAATTCACAAAGATCCTGCAATGACCCAAGTGCAAACTAGTAGAAATCTTGGATAATATCATATGATAGAAGTATTCCAATATAAGGACTGCCTCCCTAAATAAAAAGCAAGGCTAGCAGTAGAGCTGACTTATCTGTGAAGTAAATGCATGAAGAAATTTTGATAAATAGACTTGTCACACTGCACCATGGGATAACACTTTCTCCAATATATTAAATAAAGGTGATGCTTGCTTTGTACCTTCCATAGGAGAAGTAAAAGAGGTTTCTTTGTTCACCTACAATACACAAAAAGGTGATGTAGTCCCATACTTTGAAAATCTGAAAAAAAATTAAGGATTTTTCTTGGGTTGATCCAAGAACTGAAATCACATTAAAAACTTTTATTTCACAATCTGAATTGGTAACTGAAAAGATAATGTTTCAAATAATATCAACTTACAGGATCCAAATATCCTGAAATCATAAGTTAGTAGGAACATTTAAATTGCCCTTTTGATAACTCACAGGAAGCTAAGTGTAGACTCACGTTGGAGCCGAAACTCCTGGTGCTAAAACTGTAGGAAGGTACTCACATGTTTATAGGTCTTACTTCCATTAATTCCTTCCATGTCTTCATAACTGGTAGAGAAGGAAATTTATATTACTAAATACAAATATTAGAAAAAAATTCAGGACGCAATCCTAATTTTTATCCTTAAAAACTAGGAAAACCAAGAGCAATTTAAGCCTAAAGCAAGCAGAAAAAAAAATAATAAAAAGTATGTCAGAAATTGTTAAAATTGAAGGTAGGAAATCAATAGAAAAAGGTCCTTTGATGAAAAGCTAGTTTCTAAAAAAGACTAATGAAATTCATCATGCTACAGACAATGTCATTGACAAAAGAAAAATGTACAGAAGTTGATAATAGAAATGACAGAGGAACCATTACCACTGATTCCATGGATATTAAAATAATAACGAGTAAAAACACTGTGCTAAAAATTTTTATAAACTAATGTTGACATTAACACAGTTATGAATGAATGCTTACAGTAATATTTACAGACAAGGGTCCCTATGGAATAGTGTAAAAGCACATATTTCTTCATTCTATCAGTTGATAGTACATACAAGCAACAGAACTATAGTAGCAACAAGCACACCTAGATCCTACACATACATACATTTATTTATTTATTTATTTATTTATTTATTTATTTATTTATTTTATCTTTAATTTAATCATTTATTATAATGTTTGGGTTTGAGCTCAGGACATTACCCATGATAGGAAACTGCTCACCACTGTGTTACATCTCAGACCCTATAACTAGATTTTTAATACCTTCCTCCAGCTCCAGAGCAATCTGGCTCTTTGGAAAAGATAAACTTTCTAGGACTAGGTGGGTCATATACAATACAAGCTTGAAGCATCTTGTGGTATACAAAGTGACAACACACACACACGTGCACATATAGATTGAGGGAAGTAAGTCAAAGGGACAAAGGGTTCAAATTAAAGCTCCTATTTATCAAATGTACAATAATTATAGAAACAAATTAAGTAAAGCAGTGTTTCTTCTCTCTGTCTGAGGTTGAGATGCACTTAGTAAATCATTTCATAGAGTATAGAAATGAAAATCTTTACTATGGAGAAAACCCAGTCAGGAGATCAAGATCAAAAGTGACAAGTGATATTGAAACGTGTACACTTGATAATATGAGAATAACAGTTTACTTCAGTTGACTTCTTACTCAAAACCCAGGTCAAATATGAGAAACCTGTAGAAAAATCCTAATTTAGAGACGTTCCAAAAAAATTTCTAACCAGTACTCAAAACTGTCAAGTAATAAAATACAAGAAAGGTAAACTGACACAACCAAAAAGAATCTCTTAAATAAATGTAATGCAGTATCCTCAAATGGTTACTGCAACTAGTGGACTTTAAGTAAAAACTAAAGGAATCTGAGTTAACTGTGTTTCTTAGTTAATAGTAATGTACCAGCACTTTTCACTGATTTTACAAAATACACTGTACACACATAAGATTTAATCACAGGGGAAGATGGGTGTGGGGTTTAGGGAAACAAAATGAACAGTTTTTCAAAGTTTCAGTCAATTTAATTTCCTTTAAAATAAATTCTATTTGAAATAAATAAAACTTAATAATTCTAGGCAATATATGTATGGTGCAACAGGAAAGAAAAGTATTGCATCACTGTCTATCAATTATTTCATCTCAGTACCAAGTTATAGTATTCTGATCCAATGTGTTGGAATAAATGCCATAGTTTCTATTCTAATAGTATCATTTCTTATCATCAAGGGACTTCCACATAAAGCATGGTTTCTAGAAAATAGAGAGGAAAATCTATTGTCAGCTTACCTAGAAAAACAGACTCTCACTCAGCTCATTGTGTCTGAAAAGTGGCAAAGGAGTTGAGAGAACACACCTGGAAAAGGCAGTTGGGCGCTATTAACTGGAAAGTGAGAAAGCAGTCAGTGGCAGGACCATTCTTTATAACACTAAGAGTTGACCCTAGTTTGTCCCATGAACAAACTTAACCTATCATGTAACCATAGCCTGACTCCAGATTCTCAATTCATCTTCTTCAAGCAAAGTTAGCAGGAAGGAGGTGGTAAACAAGTGAGCTGATTATATTTTCCAATACAAAATTCAAAATATATTTTTAGAACATAAATAATACAATCACATCCTAACAATGGGGAAATGTTCTGAGAACATTTATCATGTCCTCGTGTTCCTCCTTTCTCAGAAATAGTTTCCATACTATTTAATACTTCATCTGCTTTTCTTAGAATTTTTTTCTTCAGTAGAAAGCAAAACTTTCTTCTTTATTCCTTACTGTAATCTACAATTCCAGTGATCAGTGTGTTAGGAAGTTAGTGAGACATTAGCAGGGTTGAGGGATGATGGTGGTAGGATTTCAAAATAGCATGCATAGCCACTTAATTAAGAATAACTTCAATGTTTAATATATTTATAACCATTTGTTAGTGTCAGACCTAAAGCTATCCCACAATGCACAGCGAGATCTTAAGATTATACATTGTGCACTTTCTTCCAATATCTGGTGAGCTAGCCATTTAACTCCAGAACAAGGCATGCTGTATTCCAGACTGCCATATCCTACAACCCAGTCACATCTTCCTTGGACAGGAACCTGGTTTAAATTAAAAACTTGTCTTTCTAGAATTTTCTTTCATAAATTCCTAGATTGGTTCAAAATGCTGAGAAAACACCAATAATACAAAAAGGACAGGAAAGCACTTTGCAATTCCCAAGTGGCTTCTAATAAAAACGCTGATAAACATTACAGCTAACCTAGTTCTTCAAACTCCGGGTGTAACTTTTGTGTGTATAAAACTTGATCTAAACTCCGTTTCAGTGCGGATACCTTTGTGGCACTGCCTTCCTTCCTGCTTAAGGGTGTAACTCTCTACCTGTTTTAAAATAAATCCTCTCTGCATTTCTGCCAAACCTGTGTACCTTGACTGATTTCATTCATCAAGGGCACACAGGAGTGAGGACCAAGAAAGTGAAGGTCAGGGTCATCAGAACTCAGGTTCCCAGTAACAAATCTGTCAGCGCTATTAAGAAATTTCTTAGTTTTGATCTAAAAGGAAATTGGTACACAGACCCCAGAGAAATAGTGCAGTCAGGGCACTAAACATCTCCATGCTTCTTAAATCTCCCTCTTTGTAACAGCTTCCATTATTTCCATTCACATTTCATTGGCAAACTAAGTCAAATGACCATCCTAATGTCAACAGAGTGGGGACTCTTGTGATGTGAGTAGCATACATACTTCATAGGAAGACAAGACCAACCAGTATGCTAGAGATCAATAAGTGCTCTTTGCAATTAAAACTTGATTTTAGAATTATACCTGATTTAGGCCGGGAAAAAAAAATGGCACTTGTGCAGACCACAGGCCATAGTGAAGAACTGCTCTGAGAAAAATAACTATTCTTGAACACCATGTAAGTCAAAGTTGCACGAATTTTGAGAACCAGATAGAATGGTAATTATAATAGGAATGTAGACTCTGAATCATTTTACATGAGATTCTCTTCAAGAGCACTGGGGAGGGAAGGAGAAAGACAGGCAGTACCTAGGCAGTGCAGGGCAGACTGAACAACTCAGGAAAATGATCTCTAGAGGAAGTCAGATCAAGCGCCTGGCATAACCAGAACACTTGTATTTTATTCTCCTTGAGATACTATAATAGAACCTCGAACCCTGGTTGGCTTAAATAATGGAAGTTTACTTTCTTATTGTTTGGAACACTGGAACAATGGACACTGGACACTAAACACTGGACCAAGATCAAGATCAAGAACCAGCCAGTTAATATCCTGGGGTGCCCTTTCTGCCTGGATTTCAGGGGGTGGCTATCTCTCTAGATTGTCATATAATTTCTCCTTAGTGTATGCACATGGTGAGAGAGAGAGAGAGAGACAGAGAGAGAGAGAGAGAGAGAGAGAGAGAGAGAGAGAGGCTTTTCTGGTCTTACAAAAGTACCAATCCTATTACACAGTCCTCTTATACCTCATGACTTCGTTTAGCCATAATTGCCTCATTAAGACTCTATTTTCAAAGATAGTCACATTGGACATGAGATCTTTGACATGTAAATTTTGGTGGGACACAATTCGGTCCATGTAATCAAATTGTTTCCACAAAATATATAGTTTATTTATCTTTCTCTGCCCTTATTTTTGGTATTTATTCCCAAAATAGGGACATCAGATAAATAATTCAAAATAAAAATACAGGATATATAATGAGAACTGCCAATGAAAAATAATTTTAATATAAATATGACCTATACTTTGTATGCAACTTACACTAGAAAACTGACTTTTAAGTTAAAACTTAAGCAGTCATCCTATATTTTTCTAAAATCCCTACACTAGAGAATCAGAAGCTAATTTTCATTATGGCAAAGAAAAAGAGATATGAAAGCCGATTTACATTGAAAATAATTAAATTTGGAGTTGGTTATAATGTGGTCAATTTTAGTTACTGAAATCACATGATTGATGATGTCAATTAACTCTCAGCTTTTGTGTTATTTGAGAGTAACCAGAGCATTCATTCAGACGAGTAGAACTCAACTTGTAATAGAGCAAGTTTCTTGGGGCAGGTTAAAAAAGTGTATTGAAATAAAAACTCTATTGAGGATTTTCACTGAGTCTTACTTGTTCATAAATGTATACATTAGTTATTAATAAGTGAAATTTACCAAAATATATGAATGTCTGCTTTAAGAATATTTAATTCAGCATTAATAACAGTTAAACACTGGAAAAAAAACTTGAATACCTACCAAAGATTAAAAGTTAGATAAATTATTTTAGCCTGTAATATCAAATATTGCATAATTATCATACCTGCACATAATTACCCAAGAAAGATATTGAGAAGAATGCTGGAAGATAAAGGAAACCCTTTTCATTGGGATATACTCTAATTTTATAAAAATGTTAAATGGAGATGAAATAGTGACTAAGTAAATTCTATTTGTGTACTAGGAATAAGATTACAAAAATAAGAGGATTTAACTTTTAATTCAATTCTCAGTTTAAAATAAATGGTACTTTTTATAATAAAATATTTACAATTAAAATTCAGAAGAAAATTTCCTCAGTAACAGTGTCCAAAACAGTATCTTAGGAAGTGACATGATTAGCCATACAAGAGGAAAAATCTTCAATTATTAAAGAAGCAAAGGAATGTAGAAGCATGGGTTTGGAAATTTTGAAGTTAGGTGTTCATGAGGATATTTACTAGGATCATAGCAACACTTAAGAAACAATTATGAAGGTTTGTTTTCTTTCATTTGGGATGTGAAAAAACAGACTGAAATGAAATGTATAGCAGTTAATTTCTACTATGATGGATTTAACCTCTGTCCTCTGTTTATGGCATTGTCAGTATGAATATTATAAACTCTAAGGCTATGAGATTGCAACAAATTAACAAATACCAAATTCACCACAAATAATTATTTAGTTAACGTGCACAGAATCAGGAGCTTTATTTTATTTCCAAGAGAAATTTTACTCAAACAGGTTATACGTTTATAATAGATAAAATTCACTTGGTGATATTTGGTTACACCATAGATACATATATGCTTGTTATTCAGAGAATATATTTTCTGAAGTGTTTTGAAAATGAAAATAGGATGTATTTATAGGGGTATTTCCAGTCAATGTTTTGCTAGCAAAATGTAGTGTATCAATCTGATTTTGAGTCAATAGAGCCACGATAAATGACATTGCTTCATTGCACAGAACAATTTATTTGTGGTACAAAGAACTATTTAAGTGAATGAGTTTTAAAATGACATTTGAATAACTATAATTTTAATAGTTTTTAAATGACAAGAAAATTATTCAGAGACATGTTTCTCCAAATCCCTGAGTAATACAAGGAGATTGGTAACAGTGAATAGAATACATATTTTTCTGGGATGCTACAAATATTCAACTCAAAAAATCACTTCACTTACTCAGAAAGCAATTCTTCAATAGAATATACATTAGGAATCATTCATCACTATAAAATTGGCTTTTTAAAGTCCATCAAGATATTGTGAAATTCTTGGAATATAATATTCTTAGAAGTAAAATATGTAAATATTTACATAATTTTTCAAATCATGCAGATAATTTTCATATCCATGTTGCTATTTTTCACTAATGACAAATGAGTTTGTGTATTTTGGGGTAGAAACAAGAAGAACATGCAAATAAATTGTCCTTAAACTTATAAACTGTTATTTTTCATATTTAATGTTGTCCAGCTACTGTGTATAGACAGCTACTGTGTATAGACAGAACTGTGAAGGAATATTTTCTGAAAGATTTTCGAATGCTTTTCACTCTTTGCCAGATGCTCATAAGAGGACGTCAACGAGCACAGAACTAGACCACGGAGATTCGATCTGTGCGTTAGAGTGTAAGTCATGTGCCTGATTAAAGAGGAAAATAGCCTCAAGAAGCAATTACGTCCAGACAAGCTCGGAAAAGCAAACTCAGCACCTCCGTGCGCTCCCTCCGGGTCGTCAGGAGGCTGTGGACCCAGGAGTCAACAGCAAATGTGATCTGTATCACAGCTGGAAACCCTGAGGATTTATTCCTTAACCTGGTCATTTGTGTGCAATGTTGGCGAGCTCCAGTAAGGTAAATGTGCCCAAACAAGGCCATGTCCACACAGGAGACCAGCTGCCTTATAATATCACCTTTTTCTTAAAGGCACTTTTTTCTTTTGAAGGTACCTTTTTTCTCAAAATTACCTTTGCTTACAGGTGCTTTATAGTAATGTCTATTTTTCTTAAATGGCTTTTTGGCAAATTATGCATTTTTAAATATTTTTCAGATAAAACCAGAAATGCTAGAATCTGAGTTTGTGTTCACTATGTACATAATGCATATACTATACTGTGTATAGAATCTGTGCATAGAATAGTGTTTCCCAAGTTTAAATAAAACTATGCTTTTAAAATATGCTTTTAAAACATGAGACCTCTGTAGGAGGATGGTATAACACAATGAAGGGGTGGTCACATTCTTTTTAGCTCTTAGTAAAATCATTCAGATTAGAAAATATTAAGAAAGATCAAAGGATATCTTTGATCACCATACTACGTTGGAAAATAAAGATTAAAGAATTTGAATTAGGAAAAATAACCATTATACATCCAAAAGTTATACTGGGGACTAACGTAATTTTTACATTATTTTAAAATGTCTATAGGAAATCATTTATGTACTGTACTTTTTTGTGATTTTTTTTTTTTTTTTTGCGGCACTGGGGATTGAACTCATGACCTCACACTTGCCAGTCAGGAGCTTAGGCCACTGAGCCAAATCCCCGGTTTGTGCTTTTGAGACAGGGTTTCACTATGCTGTTCAGGCTGGCCTTACTTTGTAGCCCAGGCTGGCCTCGAACTCGCAACGATCCTCCTGTCTTAGTCTCCTGAG